>JAKCPB010001071.1:0-192385 GCA_021442155.1 Cymbidium sinense
TCTCTTTAGTCATATGACACTTTAAGTGACTATGTGAACACTTAACCCAAGCTTAGAAGACTTAGGAGGGGTTGCCTTAGGCTTAAGCTATGCCTTAGGACTAAGGATACCTACCCTACCCTATGGCCAAACCCATGACTTGCACTTACCTTAAGTCCAAGATCAACTTCAAATCAATGAAAAACCAAGCCTCAAATTCAATCAAATCAATACTAATTGAATCTCAATTCATATTCAAATCAAAAATCAAATGATTGAAACCCATGATCTAAATCTACCTAAGCCCATGATTCTATCCTATGGACTTAGCCAAAACCTCATTCAATCAAACCAAGCATAATTGATCTTCTCAAATCATTCAATCATCATTCTAAACTATACCCAAAACTACAATCAAAACCAATCCAACTAAGATCAACTCAACTAACTCAAGCTTACTTATTTGGACCCAAAATGTCTAGGTGAGCCAAAATCCAATTAAACCCAAATCAATTACAACCAAATCCATCAATTAATCATCAAACTCAACTATGTTGACCTCATTTTTTAGAGGTTAATATTATCCATAATCATAGAAATTAGAGCTTTAATCTTAGATTAGGAGCTTCTTTATTGTACTCTTAAGACAATGCCCTTAGTGACTAAGTGAACAAATCAAAATTAATAACAAATTAAATTAAATATAAATCTAATATATATTTTAAACTAAAATCAAAGTGAAAATCAAAACTAAACTTAAAATTAAACTAAACTCAAGTTGATTGAATTGATCAATATAAAATCATTTCAAATACTTCATTATATATAATTAAGGCTTAAATAAATTTCAAGATGATTAATCAAACCATTTACACTTTAGCCAAAATGAGTCAAACTATGTTTAAATCAAAGTAAATTCAGAATAAATCAATTTAATGGATGAATGATCGAATCAAACTTAATTAAAACATAACGTTGACTCAAATAAATTAATAGGAATTGATCGAATCAATCTAAACAAGCTTGAATTAAATTGGGTTAACTTAAGTTTAAACCTAAAGTAAACTCAAATGATGTCATGCCAACCCAAATACTCTTTAAACGTTTATTAAACATAAAGAAATTTGAGTTTAAATGAGAATGAGGAGGATCTAAAGTCAAGAAAATAAATATGAGAGAGAGAGAGAGAGAGAGAGAGAGAGAGAGAGAGAGAGGGAGAAAATCAAAGATATTGCCAAAAAATATAAAATCCCCTCATGCATCTCCCCATTCCTCACTTAGCTGGCTTTGAAGCGGTCTGTAGTAAATAGACCACCGAACTTTTGACAAAATCCGGCCAACCACCACACCTCCAATAACCATTAATGGTGATTTTCAGCCACCACGGACACCATTAAAAAGAGAAGAAAAGAAGATTCAAAGCTTCTGGTTCTAGCATTGGTTATCCTTTATAAGCTCCACTGAACAAAATCAATATATTCCTCACTTTTTTTCCACACAAAATCATAAAATCCGACGAGATTCTAGCGAAGAGGTGCGACTGTTGGTGTTCTCAACGATTGGAGAGGAGGCAAGTGGTTGTCTTCATCCTAGAGATTCAAATCTCATTTAGGACACGGTCGAATAGAATTTATAGCCGAACATTAGCTCTGATGAGATAATTTTATTAAAATTGTAGCCAACCATTAGGATTTTCATTTTTTTGATAAAGGAGGGTCGATTCTAGGAATTTCCCCATTAGAACCCTTCCAATTTTATTATTTTGACCCCTCGATGCAAATCGAAAGGTTTTCCAGCGAGAATCGCTAAAAAATTGCCCATTTTGGGGGGTGGAATTGGTGTTTCCCTCTCGAGCTGGTTTTACGGGAGGAGAAGAGGCGTCATCCTCCTTAAATAGACTCGAGATTAGAAGGAATATGTCTTTGATTTCGTCCACTAGATCGTGATATTTGATATGGACCGTCTAATCTTTGATCGGATGGTCCGATCGAATTTATGCCTTCCTGCTAAAAGGTTTTCGATCCGTGGCCCAATCAGGCTTCAACCCATGGCGTGGTCTTAAATATAAATATCAGCACTTCGATTTAAAAAAAAAATACTTAAAATTGCTTGAAACTTTAAACATTCATAAAAAATAAAATACTTATTGCAAAATTATAAATATGGGCTAATTGGATTCATATTTTCTGAGAAGAATCTATTAAACTGCAAATCTCCAAATCACATTGGGTATTTTTGAGTTTAATTGAAAATAATCAAACCTTAATTAGACCAAAAATATTAATCAAATTAATTTAAACTTTTTATGGATTGAAATTGAGGTTAAAATACATATACCATAAAAATGTCAAATCAAAATGATGAATGTATTAGGAGGTATTGAATTTTTAAGTTAAAATGCCTAATTTCATGAAATAATTGATTTAAAAATCTAGAAAATTAGAAAAATCTTCAAAATGGTTTAAACCACTCTAATTAACAAACAAATAACCTAAATCAAATCAAAATTTACTCAACTTGATAAAAAAAAGACTAATCAACCCATGATTAAACCTTAATTAAGCCAATCAAACAAATTAAATTAGTCAAATCATTTAAATTAAAATAATCAACATATAAATTAAATACACTCTAAACAAATTAAACATAATTGATCAAATCAAATCAAATCAAATCATAATTTAATTAGTTATGCAATCAAATTAAAATTCATTTAAAGAAACTTAATCTACATAAACTATGACAATCAAATGCTTAATCAAATGAAACCTAAGTTAAAATGAATCAATCTATATGAAGTAATCATTAATCAAGCTTCTATTAGCTAATCAAATCAATTATGAACATCAAATCATATCCAACTAAGCCATTAATCAAAGCAAAAACTCAAATTGGTTAATCAAAATGACAAAGATTTATAACTAAACTTTAATTTGATTAATCATCTAAATTAAAATTTAACCGAAAAAATAAAATAAACAAGCCAACTTTAAACTATCCAATCAGCTTAATTAGCTATATGAAGCAAACCAATATAATTAAATCCTAATTAAACATTGAATCTCAATCATATGAAATCACTTAAATTCAATAAACAATAAAACTAAATTGAGCCTAATTAATCATCAAACCCTAAATCAAATAGATCACATCTCATAATCAAATAAAATCAAATTAAACTAAAGAAAATCTTAATCAATTCAATATAAAATCATATTATTCAATTCAATCTATTTGAATTAGATGAATTAATTAATCATTAAACATACAAAGTTTTATAATCAAATTAAACATGAACTATCTTCTAAAATCATTAACCAAATTCTAATAAATGAATCAAATGAGACTCTAAATGCAAACAATCAAATTTAATTGAATTCAAAATAAGCATTTAATTCACTTAACCTAAACAAATTCATAAATTAATAAAACTTAACAAATTAAATTAATTAAGTCAAATCAAAAGATTAAATTAAATAATCCTCAAACTAAAACTAATATATACATAAAATCACCAAATTCAATAAACCAAATGATCAAATTCTTAATTAGAATCCAAATAAGAAGTTTCTTTGAACCTTAATCAAATAAGAAGTTAATTAAACTAAAATATTTTAACTAAATCAAATCAATCTTAAATGAAAAGATGAAGTCATTAAATTTAAATAACATTGAAATAATTTAATCAATATCATATAAATTAAAATCTTAAATCGAAACCCAAGAAAAAAGAATTAAATATTAATTCAAAGGATATTGAATTATCAAAATTTAATTAAATCAAAACATCTAATCTAAAATTAATCAATCAAAATACATGAAGTTAAACAAACTTAAACTTTAAAATGTAAATCAAATCAAACAAACATTAATCAAATCAAATCAATTTAGTTAAATCATTTACATAAATTCAAATGGGCTAATTAAGATACTTAGGTTTTAGTTCGACCCTTAGAATAAACTTTCATCTCCATATGAAAATTTCATTCTATTAGGATTAGGATGTTGAATGAAATGGATTTTATTCTAAGCTGAATTTATTTTATTTTTCATTCTTTAAGATCTAAATTCAACTTAAACATAAAAATAAACATAGGAGTTGTTGCGTGCTAGAGTATTTTATTCGTGATCAGATCTTCGTCATTTCAAAATTATCCAACACACAAGCGGGGATATGAACACGGGGTTATCATTGGGAAACCCGTTAAGGAAAAACCACTGGCCTTGCAGTAGAACTTTCACTATGTGTTCAAAAGATACAGTCTTCGTGAGAAGAAGGTGTTCTGAGGAAACAATATTCGAGTGTAGAAAAGTACAATCTACGGTCAACTCCAACCCAAGGGAGAAGTTTCTCAAAAAAGCGAGCAGATCTTCTGGGAGCCACCTCTTGATCTTCAAGAGAAAGGCTGCCTAGTCCTCCGTCTCCTGGAAGCTCGATCTTGCACCTTCGGTGGTGCGGTGATCAGCGTCAAGGTCGGGAGGTTCTCGAGCTCTGGTCTTCAAATCGATTAGTCCCTCTCGTGAGAATGAGGCTCTATTTATAGTTTTTGGGAGTGGCGGTGCCTTGTAAATTCATTGGAAAACTCCAACCACTCCCATCGGACGGCCCGGCGCGATCCCCTCGATCAGACGGTGTATTTTGATGATCCGGGTGCCTTGATGTCTTGGGTGATCTTGATTCGTTGGATTAAATCGAGCCTCGATCCACTATAAATATGTCGCTTTGGTGACCATTTGGGATCGGATCCATTTTCATGCTCAAAAAGAGTCTCGGTCGACTGGATCAGGCTTGATGTTCTTATGTTCGTCTCATCAGAGGCAGTGATTTATTGTAAGCTTCTGAAATCGGCGGTCAAGCATTTTTGAAAATGCTTGAGATTCGTGTAATCATTAATTTTCGAGGGGCGTATCGGTTGCTATTTTTGGTGACATTATCTCATCATCAAAATATATGTCAAATACTTGAAAATATTCTTCAATGAAATTTGAGAGTTCATCAAGCATTTTGAGAGATCTTCATAGAGCACAAGATTATGACTACAGGCATTGAGCGCAAATGCGTGTAGGTATCTTGTAGCGAGATTTTGAGATTCTGGATCCATCAGGGTCGAAAACGAGGCTCTCATGGGCGCCATATGCGCAGCGTAAGGCCCGCGCCTGGACTTAGGCTTCATCTACCGCAAGAATATGACGGCATGGCGCCGGTCGCGTGCTGAACAGGTCGGGTCAAGTCTTGGCTGAACTGTAGTCGGTATGAGCCATAGCAAAGGCGGGAGTTCTCGACAGCCCGGCGGTATTAATCATGTTGCATGGTCGGTCTGAGCTGATTTGGCCGTGGATCAGGATTCACGGCAGACTATGAGCTGGTATATGCGGCCTTGTAGCAGAGCTATGTAGCTATACATGAGCCGAGATCCAGAGCGAATAATGGTTTTGCGGTTTTGAGGATTTGGTTTTACGCTTTGCTCTAGAAGGGTCTATAAAACCCCTCTAAGAGAGGGAAAGGCACACTTTCTCATCTCCTCTTAGAGTGCATAGCCCTCCCCTGGTGGGAGTTTGGGCACTCTTTTGGATCTCCTCTTCTCTCTTAGAGTGCATAGCCCTCCCGGTGGGAGTTTGGGCACTCTTTTGGATCTCCTCCCTCCTCATCTCCACCAAGCGAGTGTGTAACCCTCCCACGGTGGGAGTTTGGGCTTTCATCTCGACGCACAGGTTTGTTTGCAGATGGGTGAGACTCTTTGAAGAGACACGTCAGAATATAGCGGCGGAGAATCTTCTAAAATGGGATCAAGGCTGATATCGTCGTCAGTTCTGGGCCTCATCCCGTGTGGAAGGCGATCACGCGAGGCGAGGTTGGAAGATGCAATGGTGGTGGTGTCCATAGTGTGGCGGGGTGAGGATTACCAACGGATGGTGGTCCGGCGAGTGCCAAGACGTAATGTGAGTGGTTAGCCAGGCATGAGGTGTAATTCGTGCAAAGGCGGTAACGGCAATTATCAGCGTCGGCCGATAAAATTATGTGGCCAACGGTAGTAGCAGGAGCGGCAGTAATCAGCAGCCAGTGACTCTGATGGGCCAGCGGCGAGGTTAATGGAGCGGCAATTGGACGGTCAGCGATTCGCCGTCGATATGGTGCCGAAATGCGATGATGGGCGTAGTTGGCGCAAGCGACCAGCGGATGCATTCAGTGGTTAGCGGGCAGGGTGGTGGCGGCGGAATCCACGGCCAATGGAGATCTATCCGAGGTTGTGTTTTGTCGTGTGACTCGATGGCGCTGGAAGAGGTCGAATTGAATCCGCTAAAGATTTTTGACCTATCCAGGGTTATCTGAGCGTTTTTCGATGATGTTAACTTATGGAAAGTTGTAAGCGTCTATGAGGATTGCCAACTTATCAAGGTTGTTTATCGAGCGTTACTCGGCGATGTTAACTTATGGAAGAGTGGTGGAAAGTCCACCGGACCTTTTGACCTATCCCGAGTTGTGTATCGAGGCGTTTACCGATGATGTTAACCGTTATGGAAAGTTGTAGCGTCTAGGATTGCCAACTTATCCAAGGTTGTTTATCGTTACGCGACAAACTTACGAATATATTTATAGAGGTTCTCTCGAGAACCTCTCGATCTATCTAGGTTGTGTATGAGCGTTTACTCGATGATGTTAACTGTTTATGGAGAAAGTTGTTATGAGGATTGCCAACTTATCCAAGGTTGTTTATCGAGGCGTTACTCGGCGATGTTAACTGTATAGGAAGATCTCAATTGAATCCGAGGATTTTGACCTATCCCAGGTTGTGTATGCGTTTACCGATGATGTTAACTTTGTAGGGAGAAAGTTGCCGATATAGAGGATTGCCAACTTATCCAGGTTGTTATCGAGCGTGCTGGCATGTATCCTTGTCGAGAGATCGGTGAGATTTTATCTCGAGTTATTTTGTTATATGGCGTCCGCTTATCAGGTTGTTTATCAGCGATAATATGACATGTCGCATCAACTAGTTGGTCGACAATGGAAGGGGAAGCTATCTTTTGGGCATGCACACAGGTCGCGGTCGATGCACATTCTCCAGAACCGCTGGCCTTCGACTAACACTACGCTAGCCAACCGTGTGGGGTAGTAGACTTCGAATGAACTTGACTTCCGTAAGTTTGGTGATTTCTTGTTCTATGACCCGCAATCGCTCGGAAGGTTCTTTTTTTCTCAGACACCGCTTGTAGGTTGAGTCAACTTTGAGGGAGTGCGTAATGACTTCCCGTCAATGCCCGTAATATCGAGCGCGCCCGTGCAAAGATATCTTGATTTTACGCTAAAATCTACGATTCGATTTGATCAGACAAAGAACGATCCCACCTTCACCTTCGCGATGGATCAACTTCGAGATAGAAGACAAATTACATCTTCAACCGAGAAGCCCTTCGTGAGGCATCCTCATCTCGTAGTCAAGTTCTCGATGTTGAGGGTTACCGAATGAAATGGTCGCTTGTTGATATAAGACGCCAGGTTATCTGATTCCCACTTACCACGCCGATGCCACCGGTGTGGAATTTCATCTGAGGTGAGGCACGCGTGATGCTACCGAATATACGGAGAGGTCTCCCAAATATTGTATCAGACGCGACTCGGACTTGACTACAATAAATTGTATCAAGTGGGTGGTCGGGAAATTCTCCAAGAGTTACGGAAGACCGATTGTCCCTTCCACTAATACGGCCGACATCAAATCCATACAAAGGGACCGCCGCTGGTTGAAGCTTCTCTTCTATACCCATGGGAAAGTGGAGTAAAAAAGAACATCAACCGAACTCCCATTGTCGCAATATCCTTTAATACATGGATCAATCACCGACCGATGACAAGGGATCTTGATGGGATGCTAAGCCCTCTAGATCTAAATCATCAAAGGTGATAGAATGGTCAACCCGAGACTTCTTCGCTCGCTCTTGAAAGGCGAATGAATATTTGGCTGATAACACCGCCCTCCGCAATTATTTCTATTCCTCCACCGCCATGCCTTCCACTGGTCACTCTCAAAGATTTATTTTGGACGAAGGTTAGTTTTCTTGTATAAACGTCAGATACTCCCCTAACGATATTTTTTTCAATCTCCTCCTCCTTCCGCCGAGGCACTCTTCTTTTCTAAGATGTTTGAACATCACCTTTGGGAACCTTCTTCCGCTTGCTGCTTGGTGGTTCAAACTGTCATGAGTACCGAGCTTGCCACGGAGATTTGTGCCTCTATTCTTGGACCAGTCAAAGATAGAATGGATTGCCTCCGCATTAATGATGAATAAGTATCCGCCGGAGTCCTCCGAGAAGCACGCCTCAAAAGTTCTCGATCTACCCCGGTTTCGCCGAGGAGAACCTCTGGAAGTATTCTTTGAGGGACTCTCCATCGCTCGGGCGATTCGAGAGATGTGATGAATCTCGATGATTCTCTTGTTCGCCAGAACTGCTCTACAAAATCAAGGAAGCTCTCCAAATGATCTGACGACTTAACAGCAATAGAACTGGCACGAGCCTTTGAGAGTCACTGGAATACCCGACACAAGACAGAGTCATTTGCACGCCGAATGCATGATCATTCAA
Source organism: Cymbidium sinense (assembly GCA_021442155.1). Lineage (NCBI taxonomy): Eukaryota > Viridiplantae > Streptophyta > Magnoliopsida > Asparagales > Orchidaceae > Cymbidium > Cymbidium sinense. The sequence goes on from JAKCPB010001071.1 coordinate 8,564, forward strand.
AGTGATCGATATGCTACGGACGGTTGTGCCATCGTAGTGGTCCATGCCGGAAGCTTGAATCTCGCCTAATCGTACAGATGATCTCGAAGGGACGAAGTTTTGGAAGAGGCGGAGAATGGATCATTCGATTGTTTGTCGAACTCTTCCCGCACTGTCGTAGTTCATCACGATAAGGTGACGTGGAGTTTCATACGGTCGAGCCATTCGTGGGGTGAGTAGAACCGCAGATCCGTAAGTTCAAAGATCCGGATGTGGTGCCAAGGGTTCTCTACTTGATCCGCATTCCCTGCAATCATTCTCGTGAAGAAAATCGATTATGCCGAGGGTCGTATGAACTCGGCTCTTCCAGCGTTGGAACGCTTTTGCCGGCCCTCTCGCAGAGTCAAGAATTTCGCTCGGGAATCCTCCATCCTTGAACGCGATCTTCCAAAGAGGGGCCCGACGACCCTCACCCGGGGACGTAAGTCTGCTAGAGTGGAGACTTGGCGCCCTGATCCCGAATGAGGAGCGCTGGAGCGAAACCCCGCTTACCAACCATATTGGAGATATAGCAATGGGGAACCGAGATTCCCACGACGGCGCAAATTGCGCAGATTTTATTCCAGATGCAGATCTGATAAAATTATCCAACACAAGTTATATGGAAAAACGGCGCGGGAAACCTGAAGAAGGTGTTCAGTGGAAGTGAAATAATATTCAGTAGAAAATACAATATTCCAACTCCAACCCAAGAGGAGAAGTCAAAAGGTGAACGGATCTTCCGGGAGCAACCTCGATCTTCGTGAGAAAGGAGCGCAAACTCTTTTCTAGTCCTCTGGATCTAAGGGCGCGATCTTCGTGCACTTGGTGGCACCTGGTGCTGGGATCGCTGGCCAAGGTCGACCGGAGGTTCTCGAGCTCTCGGTCTTCAAATCGATTCGGCCCCCCTCTCGTGAGAATTCTCATTTATAGATTTTGGGAGTTGTAAATTGCGGAAAACTCCAACCACTCCCATCGGACGCCCAAGATCCCCGATCGACGGTGTATTTTGATGATCCGTGCCTTAATGATGTCGAATTGGGTGATCTTGGATTCTTGGATTCGCCTCGACGAGCCGCCGACCGACTATAAATATGTCGCTTTGGTGACCATTTGGCGGATCGTGATCCATTTTCATGCTCGATAGCTTGATCCGAGTCGATTCGAGCTGGATCGACTAAGCTTGATGTCACATGTTCGCCTCATCGATACTGAATTATAAAGCTAAATCGGCGATTAGATCAAGATTAAAATGCCTGAGATTCGTTTGATCGATTAATTTTCCGGCGACGACGTATATTAAAATTGTGTTAGTGGTATGAATATTAAAAGTATTACTTTTTTCATAAATAACATTAAAATTATATTTAAAATATAATGAGTTGAGTTGTATTAAATAAAAAAATGATATGAACTTTTAGGTAAATTTGATAAGTATAAGAGACTTCTTCAATATATATATATATATATATATATATATATATATATATATATATATATATATATATATATATCTAATATACTTTATTACAATATAATAAATTTAAATTTATTATTTGAAAAATAACTGCCACTGTTAATATAAAATCATGTTATTATTTATATATTCATATTTTGCCACTATTTTATTTTCGTGTTTCAAGGAGAAAATTTTCTTACGATCATAAAGTTAAAATTTTTTTTTTTTTATGAGTTTCATCAAATTTAATGTCAAAAAATCGTTACCACAAATTGTCAGGAAGTATTAAGCTATAAACTACTATTCAGAAGGGACAAATATCCTACAAGGATTGCAATTAGAAATTTTTACGAGCATTTCCCAATTAAAAAAAAATGAAAGTTTTATTATCAGAGAATAAAATTTTCATTTCGAAATGTGTGATATAATAAAAAATTACTTATTGAAAGAAATCACAGTGCTTGGCCATTAATATAAGAACGAAGAGAAGAAGTTGTTTAACTTTTCTTATTATAAAAAAGAATTATTATATATATTTATTTGAAAACTCACTTTCAGGATAAAAAAATAAAAATAATGTTTTTTTTTTGGAAAAGACTATTTTTCCCACTTGTGACAGATGTACAAGAATGCTCCCGTAAATAATATTATTCATTCTTTTTTCTTTTACAGAAATCGTTTGCCTTTCAGGATTCATAATAATAATCTATATTCTTACATTCTTATTCTATCACTTATAAAATCGTGATATGTCGGGCTTGCATGGTTAAGAACGAGGAGAGGGGAGAGGGGGCATATAAAGCCGGTGGTGCACAGGGCATGATTGTATTGGTCTTCGCAGGTTCCTCACCCGCTCACTGTCTCCCTGCATCTACCTTAAAAGGCAAGTATGATTTTAAACAAAATTAATAAATTAAATATCATTAAAAAAATTTAGAAATAGTATACTCATTAAGTTAATTAATCACATCAACTCAATTTGTGGTATAAGAAGTCATCCAAGCAGTGTTAAATTTATAACGCTCCTAGGCCCAAGAATGGCGACTATACAAACAATTTTTTTTTCAATTGGGTTACACCAAGTCATTAAGCATATTCAGATCATTAATGTGAATTAATATCAAGCATATTGAAGTCATTAAGGATAAGTACAGTAGAGATATTACATCAAGGATTGGCTTTAAGCCCTTATCTTTTTTTGCTTTAGATATGGATGTTCTTATTAGGCTTTAAGCCCTTATCTTGAATTATGGAGGTCAACCTTAGAGTCTAAAGGTTTTCATTTAAGTAGATCTAAAACTAAATATATAGATTGTAATTTAAGTTGTACAAGTTATAGTGTTAGTATTATAACATTAGGTGAGAGATTCGGATGAGTCATTAAAAAGAGAAAATAATTTAAGTTGTACAAGTCATTTAAAAAAGAGTGAGCGTTTCAGATATTTAAGCTCTAAGGTTACCAGACACATAGATAGTAAAAGAGAAATGGACGATCCAAAAATAAAAATAAAACATACAAAAATCAATATATACATAGCCACACTATCCTAAATAATATCCGCTTTCATATGGAATCGCACCAATTCCTAGGGTCGATTAGGTGCACGTGGTATAATTACAATGCACGATGGTGGCCCTCCAATACAAGATCTTCAGAAGTCTGCGTACGATAGTCCTATGACGAGAAGAAAGGAGCCTGTGACTCATACGTTGCCTGGTATGTAGAAGGACCTAGATCAGCATATGTAGATGGTCCGACGCTCAGTCATGCTATGGGACATCCTCTATAAGCTCCGATCCATAATGTGGGTCGCCAATATGTACCCGTAACCTCAAGTCTTTGCATAATACCTCACACCTATCTACAGCTCCTTGTAACTCATGCTCATCTATACTGAAAACCAAAGATGTCCCGAGCCAAGATGTGCTCATCAGAAAAAAAATAGCGTGTAAAAGTTGCCTCAACTAGATATGTAACATATTGAAATTAACAGAATACTTATGTTAACGCTTACATATATGCGCTCTCTACAAGTGCTCTGGGATAGTAAGTGGTGGGAGGTTCGTGAGGCCCAATATGTGAGAGAAGCCCAAGATCCAAAGACATATATCGATTGAGCGTCACGCCTCATCCTCATCTTCGCTCTCAACTATGTAATCCCTCCACCTCTCCCAAGCGCAATGTGCACTGGTGGTAATCAACCTCCTACATCTACTTTATCGACATCAAACATTTTGAAACTAGTCAATTGGGTGCCACATCAACTCTGGTATGAGTCTAAACCGCCACAACACTCAATCGTGGTGTCACTCCACCCTCTTCCAACTGATTAGGACTGCCAACCACATATCGAGCCTACCGAGCATGTGTATGCGTGATAGCGTGGATCGCCATGTATGGCTCCTCAAATCACCTGTACATATTAAAAATTATATTAAATTAGTATACACATTATAGAAATTAAAATAAAATAATACTCTACAAGTCTTACTCGTGTATGCAGGAAACCATCCAACTCATTCTTATATAATGTCACATTCGTCATTGGCATCTAGCGAACATATCTCTCATTCCACCTATGCACACAGTACATTTTAAATAAACATATAAGCCAAAAAATTGAAATTGCATAAATTAAAATATATCTCAATCCAATGTTGAGACCGTTAAGATCAGTCAGATATGACACATGCAGGGTCGGCCTCCCTATATGAAGATGCTCCCAAGACCATATTTGTCGAAGGTGCAGACAGCCAGCCATATTAGCTCTGTTGGGCTTAGTAGACTCGTAAAACTCCCTATACTGCACAACCGCTCCTCCTATAGAGGCATTGAATGAATCTAGGTAGTGGAAGATACGTAGATGGACCTAATCCCATGTATCCGATAGTAGGAAGCACCAAATAAGAAATAAAATATAGCACGGTGCAAGTACTCCTTAATGCTCTACTACGCATAAGACTCAGAAAGACCAAAGACCACCTAAGCCACCTCGCATGCACGCATGCGTGCCCATCCAAGATCGATGCGTGATGTTGGTATGATACACCATATGTAGGGATGTCACAACAACTCATCGCAGCAGTTTGGCCAGCTACGCCACCTCTTCCCCTCACCAATCATAATTGGGCCAATAACACGCGGCCCATCAACACGTAATCCCAGGATCATCGCCACGTCCTGAAGCGTCACTGACATCTCACCAATGGCAAGGTGGAAGGTATTGGTCTATGGAGACCATCTCTCAACAAGGGCAGTAAGTAGATGATGATCCAAGCGAATGAAATGTAGCTAATTAACACACTGTAGACCTACTACTTCCAGGCCACTGATGAATCTCCTACAAGTGATGAGCCACTCCTTCAGCATAAGCAAGTGGGAAGCGGAGATCAACCATTAGTCAAACCAATAATACTGTGCATGTGTAACATAGAAATTGAAATTAAATAACACTTACAAGATCGTGGGGGCTCCCTGCCATGTAGGCTATGCTAGTTGGACCTCTAGGGAGGTCGCCCAGAGGTGTCCTCCCTAGTATGGCGGACGCCACGCCTAGTGTGAGCGTGCTCCATTATACCAATAGAAAAAATATATGCATTAGTCAGTGTGAGAAAATTATAAATATTAAATGACAAATTATAGCTTAAAGTAAGCCAAAAAAGAGTATTGTAACCTACATGAAAATTCTATTAAAAAGCATAGAATATATAAACGGGTTGCTATTGTAACTATAATATACATTCTACTATTGACATTATGTGGGCACGATGACCTATAGTGGCCAACTGTCTTGCATAGACTATAAGTTTTGCTATTGCTAGCTCTATTTTCATCCATTATATTTCTGAACCTAGTGGTACGAGGTCTACCCGACCTTCTAAAAAAATTGGGTGGCAATAATTCTATTAAATCTTGCTCAGTATTGTAAGCTGGCCAATCAGAACGGTCAAGCAAAGTGTGAAACTTAGTTGAATATATGAGCTTATACAGTTGCAAAGTGTAATAATGTGACACAGTCGTAGTTTAATCTTGAACCCCAAAGAAGAATAACATACTGCATGACCAATGATATATGATGTCTTAAATTGCTACATCAATTATTATCTAATAAATCAACTCTAAATGATTGGCTTGACCTATCAAACACCTGCATCTCCCGAGGGTTGATATTCACCGATTCTTGGAAATGTTGGCTTTCACGACGTTGTAATGGTTGATACCCTTTGGGTGAACATAGATAAATTGGCCTTCTATTGTTGAGTTACAGTGGCAAGTCTTTTCATGAACAGTGTAACTAAATTGTAATAAATAGCATTGATTAGCGCTTGAATTGGTAAACCACGTGCACATTTTAGAACACCTTTGAAACATTCAGATGCACTGATCGTCATTCTACCATAACGCATTCCACCATCATGTATTAGTGACCATTTAACTGGGTCGCGATCCACAAGCCATTTGTGAGCTTCTTCTTACACATTTTTTATATATGTCATATATCGATTAAACTCACAAATGTCATTAGTGTTTCCAACCATATACATTTTCTAGCAAAGAAATTCAACATCACCAATTTCCAATTTAAGTATCAACTTTTAAAAATTTTCACGCAGATGGCGAAACCAGTGTCTGTGAGTGGCCCATGAAAAAATATCTCTATACCCACATAACAAGCCAGCATGCTTATCAGATATTATGTACAAATCACATCTAGTTAACACCACAAGCAACATATCATGTAAGCATATTAAGAACCACAACCAAGAATCAGTCAACTTAGACTCAATGATAGTAAAGGCAAGAGAAAACAAATCATTGTTTCCATCTATTCCAACAACAGTAAGTCATGTACCACAGTACTTGCCTAATAGAAATGTACTAACTAAATTGAGGACAGGGCGGCAAATGCCCCAACATAAAATGGAAGAACCAAATGCTCTTAAAAGTCTCTGGAATTGCTAACTACTACTAATTTGTAGATCATCGTAGAGTAGTACAAACTACTTCCATGAAAAGGTTGAGAGTCCTATAAGACTCTTCCCAACTACCAAAAATTGCCTTTATTGCCTTACGCCTAGCACCCAGGCCTTCATGTATGAAAATTTGACATTAAACTTTGATTCCATTCTATGAATAATCTCCCTAAGTTTCAGATCAATTTGATGTCTGATTACAGGTATAATAAAATAAGCTATGAATTTGGAACCGCACTATCGATGACCACTAGTACTAGCTGCATTGATACATCTATGGTGATCCCCTGAGATTCTCCAGTACGCCCAAACGCTCTATCGTTACAATGTAGACGTCGATTACATGCTCTGTTAAGACTATCATGATGTATACATATCATAGTATAGTTCTTTTGATTTGAGGTAACTGTTTGGAATTTAACATTATTAACTATACACCATCTAATAACAGCAAACTGAAGGCTCCTTTTACTTGTAAAACACATTCCTTCTACAAGGTCACCTAGGATTTCAACATCATATGTTGGACATCATCAAATGGATCATTAAAGTAAATATCATTGTTCCACTATCTCGTGGTTTGATACATCCGTACATACTCGTTAGTAGACAATATTTGATTTTCACTATCAATATTCTAGAGAGAATGATTTTTTAAAAGATCCTGACTGGCTACATTCTCATCCATAGTAGCTTCTAACCCAAGTGAACAATCATCATCAGTGATATCCTGCAAAGAGTCACTACTTGAGCCACGCCATAGCCTCATACTAATCACTTACACTCTGGCGACATATCCGAACGATAAATAATATCATCGCCGCCACAACACTCATAAGCACGATGACACACATTGATATTAAATATTAACAGTATAAGCAGGAAAAGATAAAGAAGGTATTACTTAGGAATCAATTCTTCAAAGCTGCTCTGTGTCACCACAAGAGTAGGTGAGATGAAATCTTGTATATGCGTCGATGGTATATTTGTTGATCTTAACACCGGATCAGCTGATGTGGATGTAACATTAACATCCTCAACTTCCACATACAATACTAATATCTTACGAGAAGCTTCGTCCAGTGTAATGTCATAAACTTCATCATCAAAAATAACATATGCTATAAATCTGTTACCCACCGGATAACGACATGTAAGATTGACAGTGTGGCGCTCAATCAATGCAAGGATCTCATAATTTGTTTCAATTCCAATAGGTTGTGCCGAACCTTTAACCGGACAATTTTGACCACATATAACTTGGAATGAACGCCATCGACACTTAGTTTGCCTCCATAAATGATCAACAAAACAAACTCTATACTCATTTCTTAAATAACTAAAAAATAACCAATCATATAAGTATTCCCTAAATTTAGAAAAAATATCGCGCATCCAAATTTATTTGTAGTACAGATTACATAAATCAAACAATATTTAACTAAATCGACACGTTATGCGAATGCCTCCATCTAAGGTGACTTGCTCTAGAGTTAATTGGCTCTAATCTTATAGGCCAATTGCAATAACTCAAATCCTACTCATATCATTCATAAATATTTCACAATCATTTTAAATAATATACCCGACATATATTAAATGTTAAAGACTATATTATCACCCAAAATTACAAATTGAATCCATGGACCACAACTCTAACCCAAAATTACAAATTAAATCCTACTACACAACTCTAACCCCACAACTCTAAGCCCTAGTACACACAATCTACTTAATTATAACTGAGAAAAATTAGAAATTTACCATGTGTTTACGCAGAATGACGATAATGTGCGCTAAGAACTACAGAATCCGCCGCAGGAAACTTCCTTGAAAGGAACAAAGCCGCCGGAATCATCGTCGGAAGCTAATGTTGGGCTTTAAGGGATGTTAGATCGAGAGAAAATTCGTCAACGCATGGAATGGGCTACCAAAAAAAACAATAATGGTTATTAAGCGAAGGAGGAGCAATGCGGTTGGAGAAAGACGGTCACGGAAAAGGTCGAGAGGAAGGTGCTCATGCTCGAAAGGGAGGAACGGTGGTCTGCGTGGAGGCTTGGATGGCGAAGTGAGCTCGATCGATGGAAAGGAATGGCTCATGAATAGGTCGATCGATCCTATTTGTGCCCCTCGCCATTTACTAAGTTGGCAACTGACCTCAGCTAATGAAGCCAATCACCCACTAAATAGGCGACTAGCTTCAGTCAATAAACCTAGTCGCCCACTAACTTCAACTACACGTGACAACAGTCACGTCGAAATTGACGTGACAAGTTAGTCTCCTACTTAGTGGGCGGCTATACCTATTTTAAATTTTTTTTACTGATGCTGAATTTACTAATTACGTTTAAAATCATACTTATTTATAAAAAGTTGACATACTTAAACTAAACAAAAGTAAATTTTGCCTATTACTCAACAACCAAGGCACGCGTCTGCCGCTGATGCTTTACTGGATTCACCTCCCCGTCAGATTCTTCTCCTCCCGCAGCCCAAGCCACGTGAATGGTGGATCATAAACCGACGCGTGCCTGTGAGTCAACATCTAGCCGCGGCAAGATGTTGGCAACTAAGTTGTTCTTGACACTCATCTTCAATTTTGATAGTGAAATCTCCATGGACGCTCCTCATGCATCTAGGATTGTGCCATTGATGAAGAGCAAGCAATGTAGTGGACGAGATCATATTAGTGATCGTGACAACTAATGACTCGTGGCTGAGCGACCTCATGACGTAAACGAACAATAGCAGGATATACGCCATGAGGAGTGAACCCGCTCAAGGCTATGGAACTAGGACTTGTGTTTGGGCTCATCTTTGACGACTACATAGGCTATCTCTGTGGACTTGGATACAACGATACTGAGGTGAAGTTGGTAGTTGGGAAGAATATGAGTTTCAATGGGGTTAAGAATCTAATCGCATCAGAGCTTAATAACCCGTCAATTGTTGTGAATTTAACACGATTAGCAACTAGTCAGAAGGTGAGAAAAACATCAAAAAAATGTGGGGGATCCGAGAGACGAGTACATGGCTAAGATTATGGAGCCAGTGTGGGTCAAAGTTGATCTAACAACTTATACACCTAAATTTAGCAGGTTGAATCAATAGATAAGCTATGACATGACCTTTCTGTTGAATGAGGCTTATCCAAGCCAGGGGAGTGAAATGATAAGAAGAGGAAAATTTGTGTGGGATTCGGGCAAACACATAGTCACCACACCTATAGCTATTAGTTTTGCATAATTAGTTGATTTAGGCATGCATTGCCTATCTTGGCAATGCATAAATAATATCTAAGGGTCAACAATAAATGCCTATAATAAATATGTTTAGTGCAATAAAAAGGCTTAACCTTGTTATTTCATTAAATAAAAATATAATTTTATTGGGCTATTGTGCGAATCTTATTTACTGCAAATATATATGAAATTGTATGGTCCTTAATTAGGTACACTTTGATTCTATAATGATATTCTATTTTGGATAAGGTCATGATTTTTTTGTGGAGTTTTTAGTTGGTTCATAAATAATCTATATATTCATGCATTCATAAAGAGAGATTATTAATAGATAGGCGTGCCAATAGATGGCTCAATATGGCTACTTGACTCAAACTTATCTCAAAATAATTTATATTGAAGTTAATCAACTTACTATTTAGGTCTAATTTGAGTCAAGGATGTACGTTCCATTATCATTTAGGATAGTTCTAGTTGACCCAAGTTATCTAAAATCAACTAATTAAAATTGACCCAAATATTTAAACCTTTTTAGTTCTTTTTTAATTTTGACTATGTGCCATGTTTAATAGAGAAAAAAATTAGGTTAAGATATTCTTATTAAATTTTATCGTAATAGAATTTCAAAAGAATAAATTTATTTTGAGATGAATATAATATGATTTTTGTATAGGTTACACTCATTTTAAAATAAATTTGAGGAAATGGAGATAAATAATTTTAGATTAAGATATTCAGAGTAAATCATTATTAAAAAATTTAAATTATTAAATTTCTTTTAAGATTAATATAATATAATTTTATGTGTGTTACAATCATTTCAAAGTTAACTTGGCTAATCTATGATAAAAAGTTTGATCATGATTTCTTGAGATTTTTTTTTTCTTTCATAAGCATTGTTAATTGAACATATTAGTGCTATTGATCAACAACTACAATGACGAAGACGAAAAATGGATACCTCAATATGTGAGCCCCCATCTTTTTTCCATTTTTTAATTTTTTTAATATATATATTTTTAAAGCACTTAATTTTTTTTGCACAAACTTATTTTTAAAATTAATAAAAGTAATTGTTTTTTTGAAAAAATAAAAATAAAAATAATTTTTTTTATAAAATTTAGAAATATGGTTATATAATAATTTAAACACTTTATTATAAGTATAAACAAAACTAAACATAAATTATACTCATACTTTTTTATTTAAAAATTTGGTTATAACTAAGCATATTAAAAACTAAAAATAAAATTTTTATTCTTTCGAAATAATGAATAAAATTGCAAGAAATAAACCTCGGAACAAATAACCTTTACAAAAAAACCTTTTGCATATTTTTATTTAAAATAAAATTTAAAAGCAACTTAGTGCTACACATAGCTAGCTACTTGGCAACCTGATCACAAGAGTAACGAGAATTGTTTTTTTTTTTTTAATAATTTTGATTAAATAAATTAATTGACCCACATTAGAGGTGCTAATTATCCTTGAGGCTTTTTGTGTAAAATTGACTTGTTATTTTAGTATCTGTATAGCTTTTAAACCCTGTAATGAAGGAATGCAAGAGTTTTTTTGAATAAAATCGTGGCAGTAAAGTGGTTTCTCACCTTCTTCACATTGTTTTAAGCCTTGGTAATAACCGGGGTTGCACACTTTATTATATATATATATATAGGCTTTCAATAGTGAAAAAAACGTGTTTAAAATCTTTTTATTTAACCTTTAGCAGCAATTGGAACCTCCATAAAGACCATAGCAACAGTTTTAAAACCATTGCAATTCTGTCGCAAATTGCTTTTTGTCACAAAGCCTTTTCATAACGGTTTTAAAATCATTGGAGAAAATTAGCAATAATTCTTTATGGCACTAAACATAAAGAAATGTGGTGGTTTTAACCACTACAAAATCTATATAATTGTAGCGGTTAAATCACCATATTTCTGTATTTTGTGTTAATATAAACTGTTATAATTTTGAATACTTTGTGGTGTTTAAAACCATCATGAAGTTCATTATTTAAAAAAAAATCTGTATACTTTATGGTGGCTAAATCGTGTGCTATAGACGAGGTTTGTATTATATCACTAATTTGAGATTGAATATTATAGGCAACTATTTACTAAGCAGACAAGATGTTTAGGTTTCAAAGCCTAATTGTCAAGTGGATAACCTTCACAAGGAGCTATTCATCTTGGAAACAAAAAGATTGATGAATTTTGCACTTCTAATTTAGCTTTTTTTAAAGAAGTCTAATTTTTAAAAATTCTCATTCTGAACAAAATAAAAATAAAAATAACAAATTTGAAGGACTTGATATTGAAGACAATGGAAATCTCACAAAGCAATGAGAAACAAAGATAGCTAAAACCGGAATATTCTTACTCATTAAATTTTCATCTTCTTCCACAAAGGAACAGTTTGTGATATGAACACATATCCCCAAGCCATCAACAGAGACAAAAGAATCAGGAAAAGGCCAAACTGGCTAAAAGACTTCACTAACATTCCCAATCCATTATAACAAATAGCCAGAAGAAGTAACACAATAAACAGAGAACAAATAAATAGGTAAATAAATAAATAAAATCAGCTTTTACAACAGAGGATTTCCAGACTATATACTCAATACACCGAATAAACAAGACTAAAACAAAGATGAGATCAAGAAACACAACCGCCAAAGACAAAGATATAAAAGTAAGGCTAATAGCATGAGATCAAGAAACATAATCAAAGACAAAGATCTAAACAAGAACTAATAGCATGATCAAGGAACCTAATCAATACACGAGAGTGATCATAAATGTAAAATTAGTTAAGAGACCAAGAGGAAGATTCTAGAAGAGCAAACCAAATACTATAAATAGAGATGAAGAAATCAAAGAAAGGGTTGAAGAAATTATCTCAAGAACTCCTCCTCTGTGTCTTCTTCTTCTTTTCCTTCTCTGTCTCTAGCTTCCTCTCTTTCCCTCTCTGTATCGATCTCTCCTTCATCGCCAAGGTATCTCTCACAGTGGAAGCCGCCGGAAAACACCATCAGAAAGGAGCAACTCCAACAGATCGCTTCCCTTCTCTGTCTCGAGGCTGTTCCGACATCCTGAGATCCTTTCTACGGTGGATCTTCCTTGATCGACCATGTAAGAATCTTGGCAATCAAAGCTCTCCTCCATCTCCTGCTTTCTCCCTGAACCCTAGACCCAAACTAAAAGGAAGCAAATGAGTTAGCTTCTCGATTATCCTTCCATTCAATTCGAGATGCTCAACGCGTGTACACTAAAGCTCATCCCACGATCCTCAACCAAAAGACAGGTCAAGCCGACAGGAAGTGAACACCTGTAATCCACTCAGAATAGCATTAATCAGGAGCCGCAAGATAGAATAACACATCCAAGGGTTATTAGATATCCCACTCCATCCGCTTAAGAAACAATTCTAAAGAAACACCATCCGTGATTCCATCCATCCAGAGATAAAAGACGCCAGATCCTACTCTAAGGACAAAGAAAATTACTCCCTCTTAGACTCAGGGTTTGAATCAAGGAGAGTTAACTTCGATGAACGATTCAAGTCAAGCGGGTGAAGCCCAAATAGGGAATTAAGCCTAATCGGCAATTAACACAGACGCAGGATCAATCACTCACTCAGCAGATCAATTTCTGAGAAATTAAATCCGTCTCGTAATTACGAAATTTAGTTCTTATCATTGGTGCTCTCGTTGATTTCCACATCTCAAACAATGGCGGAGAAAGACATACACTATGGAAGAATGTGTAAGCAGTAAACAAAATGATGAGCAAATGCAATCCATTACCATGATACTTAATGAAGTATCCAGGAAGATTATCGGCAATAGAGGAGAAACTTGATAAATCCTCTCGATCGACAATCAATCACTCATACACACGAAATTTCTAATAATAGTAGACCTCAATTTCAACAAGAGAGTTAAAGTGGATATGCCAAGATTCAATGGTGACAACCCAAGGGGTTGGCTATTTAAAGCGAATCGGTTTTCCAATATTATAACCTATCGAAGATCGAAATTCTTAATTGCTTACGTGTACATGGATGGCCGCTTAGGCGGTATTAGTGGATGCATGGCAATAAACAATTAAATACATGGAATCGTTCAAAGAGCAGTAATTGAGGTTTGGACCCTCTCTTTATAGAGATTTAAGGGTGAATTGGCTAAACTACAGCAGAAATCCACGGTCAGGATTTTACAATGAGTTTGAAGAGCTAAGCAGTTGAATTCCCACGATTTTTTACAGTTGCTTTGAATGCAGTTAAAACACGACATTAAAGAGAAGTGAGGAACCTTCCTCATTACAAAAGCCAATTAGCCAAGTTAATGGAAGGCAGTTACAAGATGATATATCTACAACGGATCTTACAAATTGCCATAACACAGAATGAACAAGCACTTCTTTGCCCACACCGTAACTATCAAAATACCCAACAAAGACCTCAAATACCCATTAATTAGCTTCTTTCGGTGGAAGACGAAGAAGAGGTCTATTTCAAGCTGTGATGAGAAGTTTCAGGGTCATAGGTGCAAATCTAAACTCTTTACCCTTGTAGTAATCAATGATGAGCAAGACAACCCTATCCAAAGCGACTCATGGCAGAGCGATTTAATTGGGAAGATATCCACAATCACCTTAATGCCTTTACAGGACAGTCAAATCCTAGAACTCTAAGGCTACAGGGACAGATTGGCAACAAACAAGTTCAGGTGCTTATTGATAGTGGGTCAACCCACAACTTTATTCAATATAAACTTGCCAAGTTCCTAAACCATACAGTAACACCCATATCAGTTTTTAAAGTGTTAGTAGGTAATGGAGAGACTTCTACATGCTCAGGTTTGCTAATATTCCTATTCACCTACAAGGACACACTTTCACTATAGATTGCTACCTTCTTCAAATGCAAGGGGCAGATGTGGTGTTAGGAGTGCAATGGTTGGAACAATTAGGTGAATGCACAATGGACTACAAAAAGCTCACCATGAAGTTCTATCAAAATGACAAAGTAATCAAATTACAAGGAGATACTTCAACCAAAATACATTACATTCCAGTTTACCAAGCGCACAATGAGAAAATATCGGTTCTTACTTACAAATCGGAGAATTAGGGGAACAACTGTCCGAATTCAACCATTTACCAAGTATACAACTTGTATTAGCACAATACCAAGACTTGTTTAGATCCGGTGCCTCCCCAAAGGGATATTGATCACCAAATCTGATTTACAACACGGAACTCAACTGTCAAGGTTAAAAACTGAATATCCTTACTTTCAAAAAGCGAAATAGAAAAAAGCGATTAAAGACATGATGGATACAGGCATTATAAGAGAAAGTACCAGTCCTTTCTCATCCCCAGCTTTGCTTATAAAAAAAAAAGATGGTACTTGGCGCTTTTGTGTAGATTACAGGGCTTTAAACAAATTAACCATACCTGATAGGTTTCCCATACCAACTCCTGAAGAGTTAATGGATGAATTATATGGAGCCACTGTTTTTTCCAAGCTAGATCTAAGATCCGGCTATCACCAAATCAGAATGGCAGAAAAGGATATTCATAAAACTGCTTTCAGAACACATGAAGGCCATTATGAATTCATAGCAATGCCTTTTGGGTTAACCAATGCACCATCTACCTTTCAAGCACTAATGAATTCAGTGCTTAAGCCATTCTTAAGGAAATTTGTTCTAGTTTTCTTTGATGATATACTCATATCTGACCTTAGAATTACATCAAGGACATCTACAAGCATCTTTGGAACAAGCACACACTTATATGTCAAACCATCCAAATGTTCTTTTATTCAAAACAGAATAGAATATTTGGGACATATTTTATCAGCTCAAGGGATAGAGGTGGATCCCAAGAAAATAGAAGCAGTACAAGCATGGACTATGCCAAAATCAGTAAAACAGTTAAGAGGATTTTTGGGATTAACAGGATATTATAGGAAGTTTGTCAGAAACTATGCAGAAATTGCTTCCCCTCTTATCTATCTTTGGCCAAACAACAATTCCGGGGGAAGAATCAACAAAATTCACAAAAAAAAGAGGCTATGGTAACACTTGACTAGCATTTAAATTTTTTATGCCATTTATCTAGAAAGCAGATCTAGGACGACATAGAGTATTAGCTCAAGATAATCACCCTTTAGCTTATTTTAGTAAAAGTTAAACCCTACAATGCAAAATCCTCAACTTATGCTGAGAACTCTATATTATCAAAAGCGATTGCAAGATGGAGACAATATTTACTTGGGAGCCAAATTTACAATCGAGCGATCGAAAAGCATTAGAGTTATTACAACAAACTCAAAACAGCGAAGGTTCTTAGTTAAACTATTGGGATTTGATTATACTATTGAGTATAAACCAGGGGCTGCAAACAAAGTTGCTGATGCTTTATCAAGGAAGGAACCAAACACAGAAACAACTTCTAAGGAGAATCAGTCAGAATTACATATACTCCAACATCTATATGCTTATACTCAACAGTTCACCACATTGCTTCAGCAAATTAAAGAGGAAACTAACTCCAATACTGAACTACAAAAGCTGCAACAACAAATAGCAAACAGCCCTGGACTGTTTTCAAAATATAAATATATTAATGGATTAATATATTATAAAGCGAGATTGTCTCTGGAATTATCGCATAAGATTATCGAGAATTACACTCTACACCAAGGGAGCATATGGGAATTCATAAAATTTGGACTAGAATTACTCGGCAATTCTATTGGAAACACATGAAAAAGACATACAACACATTGCAACTTGCTATATATCAACAAGTGAAATATGACACTCAAAAGCTCAGGTTACTACAATACCATGACATTTGGGAGGAAGTATCAATGGACTTACAGGTCTACCAAAGTCTCATAACAAAGCTATACTTGTGGTGAGCAGATTGTCAAAATATGCACATTTTTGCCAACCCGGTTCTGACCTCTACATAGCTCATTCGTTTGAACATTGTCAAAGCGCATGGGATACCCAAAGGAATAATTTCGATAGAGACCCTATATTCATGAGTAATTTGGCAAGAAATATTCAAATTAAGTGGACTACATTAAGCCACAGTGGTGCACCACCCACAAGATGGCCAGCGGGTGACCAGCGAATCTTGAGCGATTATAGGAGTTTTGTTATGGACAACCCTAAGAATTGGTTACAATTTATGCCTTGGGCAGAGTTTTGCTATAACACATCAACCAATATTTCAACCAAAATGACTCCTTTTCAAGCAGTTTATGGTAGATTTCCTCCTACAATCATTCCATATCTTTAATTATACTGTAGAGGTATTACAACAAAGAGACAAGAACATACAAATCGATAACAAATTTACGAAGCTCAAAAGCGAGATGAAAGCAGTTGGCGATAAACATAGAAGAGACCTTCAATTAGAAGTCAATGAATTAGTATTAGTTAAGATACAACCCTAGGCAGACTTGGTGGAATCAATATACCAAGTTACAAAGAAGGTATTATGGATCTTTCAAAATCTTGAGAAAATAGGTAGGGTGGCTTATAAAATTGAATTACACGCAAGAATACATAATGTATTTCACATATCTAGATTAAAACCCTAGAGGACTCTATCCATCCGGCAAATTTATCAAATCAATCAGATGGAGATGGACAAATGTTTATCACACCTATCAAAGTCACGGATTACGAGTTATACTAAAGGAGATCAACGGATCAAGAAGTACTAATCCGGTGGGAAGGACTATTAGAAAAGATATATCTTGGGTGTGAGGAAATACAGGAAAATTTTCACGATTTTGACCTTGAGGACAAGGTCAAGGTGGGGAGGAGTAATGATATGAACACATATCCCAAGCCATCAAAGAGACAAAGAAATGGAAAAGGCCAAACTGGCTAAAAGACTTCACTAACATTCCCAATCCATTATAACAAATAGCGAAGAAGTTCCAATAAGCAGAGAACAAATAACAGGTAAATAAATAAATAAAATCGCTTTTACAAGGATTTCCGGACTGCTCAATACACCGATGTAGAAGACTAAATAGCATGAGATCAAAACACAACCGCCGACACTAGAAGGCTAATAGCATGAGATCAAGAAACATAAGCGCCCATGACATCTAAGCTAATAGCATGAGATCAAGGAACTGGCGAATACGGAGAGGCAGATCATACAGAATTGGTTCTGAGACCAACAGAGGAAGATTCTAGAAGAGCAAACCAAATACTATAAATAGAGATGAAGAAATCAAAGAAAGGGTTGAAGAAATTATCTCAAGAACTCCTCCTCTGTGTCTTCTTCTTCTTTTCCTTCTCTTTCTCTAGATTCCTCTCTTTCCCTCTCTATATCGATCTCTCCTTCATCATCAAGGTATCTCTCACAGTGGAAGCCGCCGGAAAACACCATCAGAAAGGAGCAACTCCAACAGATCGCTTCCCTTCTCTGTCTCGAGGCTGTTCCGACATCCTGAGATCCTTTCTACGGTGGATCTTCCTTGGATCGACCATCGCCGGTAAGAATCTTCGGTGGCAATCAAAGCTCTCCTCCATCTCCCTCAGTTTCTCCCTCAGGAACCCTAGCCGACGCCTGAAACGTAAGGAAGCAAATGAGTTAGACTTCGTTCGATTCTATCCTTCCATTCAATTCCCAACGGATGCTCTGTACTCCAAAAGCTCATCCCGATCCTCAAAAGACAAATCAAGCGGCGAAGTGAACACACACCAGAATAGCATTAATCGAAGCCGCAAAATAGAATAACACATCCAAGGGTTATTAGATATCCCACTCCATCCGACGGTTAAGAAACAATTCTAAAGAAACACCATCCGCGTGATTCCATCCAACGGCAGAGATAAAAGGCGAGATCCTACGGACGAGGCAAGCAACTCATTACTCTTTAGACTTCGGTAGGGTTGAATCAAGGGAGAGTTAACTCGATGATTCAAGTCAAGCGGGTGAAGAAAGCAGAATTAAGCCTGTCACAATTAACAGACGGATCAATCACTCAAGCCTCACTGTATCAGATCAATTTACAGAAATTAAATCACTGTCTCAGCTGTAATTACAGAATTTAGTTCTTATCAGTTTGACAGGTGAATAAAATTATAACCTTCTCCCCTTTCTCCCCTTTCTATCGCCCTTTCTACGGTTGGAGTCACTTTCTCGACTAATTTTCATTCTAGGACGTGCAAAAGTCCTAAGAGTCGGCACCAGGACTTGGAGTTTTAGTTTTATTCCCACATGTAGCACCAGACTTAATATGCAATGCGAAATACCAAGTTCCTTGCATCATTTACATGACATCCTGCTATATGACGAAGATTCATCTGATCAGCTTTGACTTTCATCACTCCTGTGCACATAAGTGTTTCCCTACTAGATAAGTATGTAACGTGGATTAAAGTGTCATTGAAACATGCAAAGATGTGTATGAGCATACTGGTGTCTCCACTTGTTTCGCTTTTGGTGGTGATGCGTGAAAGAAAGCATCAAGTTGACTGGCTTCAAAATTCAAATCCTTATGTCGTTCTCTTCTAGGATGTTCATAACCCATGATGCACATGAACACCTTTCATTCATCTTTAAATTTCCTTACTCATGTATCAAACCTTTATGTACGAAAAGTTCGTAAGCATGCTTCTAGTTTAAAATAAAAAGTAATTACTTTTAAATATTGTAATTGGATTCATCAAAGTGAATAATTTAAGTTAATATTACCCATCAAAGTCTATCATCCTCAGAAGATCATTACCCATCATCATTTATTTTATCGATTTTTCAAAGTTGGAGCCTTTCTTGAAAAGCCTATATAAATATAATCAACAAAAGTTAGTGAGTAACAACCAATAATGAAGAATATAATATAATCTCATACCGTCTCTTTTTGTTTATGAACTAAACTCACTTGATCTATTATGTGAGGGTTTGTTTGTTTCTTTGTATTGTCTTTATTCTTTGCAAACCTCTCCTATATAAAATAGATTAATTCTTTTGAATTAAACTAAGTTTAGAATAAGCATTGTATTGACGTGGACTTCCACTTGTGACCACTATCACTAGTTGAGATCATTGCACTGCATCAACTTTTGGAAGGATAGCTTTCATAATTTTGTCAATTGATCTACTATCCCAATACTCTCAGTACTCTAGTTTCAAACTAGTCTTGCAATTCTGCTATTTAACTCCAACTATTAACAAATTCATGGTTGAAATTATCCATAAAATTTAAATTTTGACTACAAGTGGAACATAGTAAAATTGATATTCTATATTATAAATTAAATTATAAGTTAATAAGTTATAAAAGTTACATTAACTTCAGCCAGCATTCTCTTGTTGAATGGCCTCATATCCTTATTATGCTAATTACCAAAAGATATTATTGCCAACACTGGGTATCTTACAATAAAAACAAAATAATACTGCATAGCATGGATTCTTAAATAGTATAGAGCACACCATTATCATTAACTTCAATATGTACTCTTATACTTGGTGGAAAATTTGAATATTTACATAAGTTGTATGACATCTATGTCTCATAAATGCTCTTTTATATATATATATATATATATATATATATATATATATATATATATATATATATATATATATATATATATATATATATATATATATATATATATATATATAATTTTAAAAGTATCACCAAAATTTCAAAAAAAAAAACCAAAATATCAACTAAGTTTAGAAAAAATTACATAGAAATTAGCCAAATTCCATCTTCTAAATGTGGAGCTTATTATCTGCAACCATGAAATAATTGTTGACATAATTTTTAGTTGTCAATACACTCACCAACTTTTGAATCTAGATGAGCTGATGTAAAGTAGATTGTAGGCTATTAGATTCACCTCTGGATAAAACTTTTTTAGCCCACCTTAGTAAAGCACTTCATATCATTCTTATAAATACAATATGTGACAATATAAGGTATTTATAAAATAAATTAATATAATGCATTATTAAAATTTTTAAAAGTAATAATAATAAAAATGAGAGTACAACAACAACAACAAGAAGCCTTAATCCCACTAAGTGGGGTCGGCTACATGAATCCTTCGTTTCCATTGTGTCCTATTATCGGTCAAATTCTCATTTAATTCAAGTATACTAAGGTCATTTTTTATACATCTTAACCAAGTCTTTTTAGGTCTACCTTACCTTTCTTAACATAAGGCAAATCTAATGCATCTACTCTCCAACCGTCATCGGATGACCAACGCCTTTATGTGGCCAAACCATCTAAGGTGACTCTCTCTAATCTTATCGCCACTTACTCCAACTTTTTCCTAACATACTCATTTTGCATTTTATCTCTAAGAGTAAAGCCACTCATCCACCTAAGCATCCTCATCTTTGTAGCACTTAACTTAGTCTTATGCTTCTCTTTTATTGGCCAACATTCTGCACCATAAGTCATTGCAAGTCTTACCACCATCTTATAAAATTTTCCCTTAAGTTTAAGTGACACTTTTCTATTCAACAATAGGCCAGATGCATTCCTCCACTTCAACCATCCAACTTGAATTCTACTAATAACATCTCCATCTATTTCACCATCATTTTGAACAATAGAGCCTAAATATCTGAATCACTCACTCTTATTAATGACTTGTTCACCTAATGTCACAACATTACCACTAGAACTTCTACAACTAAAATTACACTCCATATATTCAGTTTTAGATCTACTTAAACAAAAACCTTAGACTCTAAAGTTGACCTCCATAATTCAAGTTTCTCTTGGACTCTCTGACTTCATAAACAAGAAGAATGTCATAACAAAAGCATACACCAAGGTACATCTTCCTATAAACGCTAGTAAGAACATCCATAACTAAAGTAAAAAGATAAGGGCTTAAAGTGATCCTTGATGTAATCCAATAAATAGGAAAATATTTTGTCAATCCTCCTTGTGTTTGGACACAAGTAAACTCTAGTATACATATCCTTAATGACTTGAATATAAAATATTAACTCCTTTCTATTTTAGAACTCTAAAGAACATCTCTTGAAACTTTATCATAAGCTTTTCTAAATCAATAAATATCATATGTAAATCCTTCTTATTTTCTATGCTTCTCCATCAAACCTCTTAACAAATGTATAATCCATAGTAGATCTACCTAGCATGAAACCAAACTGATTGTGAGAAACTTTTGTATCACATTGTAACCTATGATCAATTACCCTCTCCATAATTTTAATGTATGACACATAACTTAATTAATTCTATAATTTGCACACTCTTGTGCATCACCGTTATTCTTAAATATAGGAACCAACAAAATCTTTCTCCACTCATCTAGCATCTTTTTAGTCTTTAAAATAATATTATAAAGATTTGTAAGCAAAAAAATTCCTTGATCTCCTAAACATTTACACACTTCTATTGGAATATTATTAGGTCCTACTGTTTTTCCACATTTCATTTTCTTTAAAGCTTCTCAAGATTTACTAATATGATGATAAAATATAATTCCCTATTTTTGTTTAGGGTATTAAGGTTGCTAAAATCAATCGTACTTTTAGATCCTTCATTGAAAAGTTTATCAAAATACCTCATCCACCTATTTTCAATTTCCTTTTCTAAGAAAAATACTTATTATTTTCATCTTTAATACACCTTACTCGAACTATGTCTTTACTTCTCTTTGGTTGGCTAACTTATACATACATCTTTCACCTTCTTTGGTATCTAATCTATTGTATAAATCACTATAAGCTAAATTTTTTGCATCATATATTACTTTCTTAGAATCTCTACAGGCCACTTTATATCTTTCTCAATTCTCCGAGCTTTTACATCTAAACCAAGTTTTATAACAATGTTTCTTATTTCTTATCTTTTCTTGCACACTTTGACTCTACCACCAACTATTCTTATTAAAAGAAGCTTTTCCTTTTGATTCTCCAGCACATCTTTAGCAACTTGCTTAATTTCACTTGCTACTTTTTTCCACATAACATTAGCTTTCTTATGAACATCCCAAATTCTAATCTCTTATAGCTTGCTCTTAAAAATATTTTTATTTGTGTTTTTAAGTGTCCCAATCAAATCTTAGGATAATAATTTGATTTATTTTTCCTCTTATAACCTTTCATCTTAAAATCTAAAACTAGCAATCAATGTTGGGTACTTAAAATTTCACTTAGAATGACCTTACAATCTTTACAATCTAAAAGATCTATTTTTCTTATTAGAAAATAATCAATTTGTGTTATACTAGATCCATTTTTATAAGTAATAATATGTTCATCTCTTTCCTTAAATAAAGTATTAGCAACTACAAAATCATAAGCTAAGGCAAAATCTAATATAGTCATACCTTCTTCATTAGTCACTCCAAATCCATAACTATCATGAATACTTTTAAAATCTTCTACCACTCTACCAACATGTCCATTTAAATCTTCTCCAATAAGTACTTTTTCTTCAAGAGGTATATTTTGTATTAATCCCTCTAATTCATTCCAAAATTTTTCTTTTGAGCTTACATCCAAACCTACTTGAGGAGCATAAACACTTATAACATTGATAATCTTAATATCAACAATAATCTTTAAAGCTATAATTCTATCTCCACATCTATTAATGTTTATAATATTATCCTTCAAACTTTTATCTATAATCACACCTACACTATTTCTAGTTCGACTTCTACGTGAATACCAAAGTTTAAAGCCTAAACTATCAATCTCCTTGGCCTTTTCCCCAACACATTTAGTTTCTTGAACACATAAAAAATTTATCTTTCTATGAACAATAATATCTATTAATTCCATTAAATTACCTATAAGTGTACCTAAATAATAAAAATGACAGTACTAATAATTAAATAAAATATATCAATGTTGTTTACTAAAACTAAAAGATTGAAATAAACTTGCCTCTTCCTCCTTATTAGATGTGGTACTTGAATCAAAGACATCTCTTGCTTGAATATACAATAAAATAAAAACTTAATTTTTTGGGATTTTGGATGTAGAAAAATAGGCTCCACTTATATATAAAAAATGAATCATATTTCAAATTTTTTTTAGTATAAATTAAATGTAAGAATCTCACTAAAGTATATCCAAATCTATCATCTTTTATACTAGTAGAATTGATATTTGTCAATCACATTTGAACAACACAACTCCAAATAAATTACAGTAACTAATATCAATAATATCATTGACCTCACTTTCAGAGTGAGGATTAATCATTCTCATCTTAGATCTAGGACCTTCTAGACACTTGAAGTTCCTTAATGACTGGACACTTCTAGTGATTAAGATTAAGGAAATACTAAACCTAAGCCTAAAGACTTATACAGTATAACCCTAGGCCCTAAGTTTTCATTAGGACAAATAGGTTACACCTATCCTAACGCCTAAACTACAACTCATGCTCATTTACTCATTCAAATTTAAGCTCATGTAGATGGAGTTAAACCAATCCCAACCTATTCAATCTGTCTTAATTAAATTTGATTTTCTAATCCAAGCTACAAGCCAAATTAACTTGAATCTTAACCTAAGTTAACTCCACTATAATCCTATAACTCAATTCAAACCCATTCAAATAAACTAAATCTAATTTGATTTTCTCAATCACTGTAACTATTCAATGGATCATTTCAAATCACTCTAACAATTGCAATCAAGCTAATTGAACCAAAAGAATGTGATCAACCCAAATTAGCCCATTTGACCTAAAGGGTTCAAATGACCCAAAACCTAATTAAACTCAAATCAATTGCAATCAAAGCCACCAATCAACCTCAAATTTATCATTGAACATATCCCAACCATCCATAATCCCAATTGGTCAATGTTGGCTTTAATAAGTTACTTAACCCAAAGTGACCAAAAAAAGGGTAATTGAACCAAATTCTAATTAAACTCCCATTGGATCAAATAAAGCCATCTAATCCATTCATTGATGATTATAGGTCATTATTGAACACTCCACTACAATCAATGGAACCAAATCGACTCAATTTGACCCTTTGACCTAAAAGGGTCAAATTTTATGGTCAAATTCAACCAAATCAAATCTTAGACTAAATTAGTTGAAACCAATACTTCCAACCAATCACTAATTTAATATTAAAGATGATCCAACTCTCAATTGAACCTAATTTGGTCAACCTATCCCAATTAGCCTACTTAGCCCAATTTGACCAAAAAGGTCAAATTGAATCAAATCATTCTATAATCCAAATCAACTTTTCCAATGATCAATTGAACATAAATCTAACCCATGCTCAAGCTAATTTATCCAATTTGGTCAAATTGGTCAACATGACCCGCTTGACTCAAATCGAACCATATGAGCCAAATCCAAATCTAACCCAAATTGAATCAAACCTATTACACTCATCCACTCCAAATGACCAATTGAACTCACCCAAGTCATCCATCACTTTAACCCAATTTGGTCAAAAATGATCAACTTAGCCCAACTTGACCCATTTTACCAATATAGATTAAATTGAGCCAAGCCCAATCAAATCAAGCCCAAACCCAATTAAACTTGGCATGACTCATCTTTGGGTCACCATGGGCACCATGTGCTCAACCCATGTGAACTTGGTTTGGGTCAAACCCATTGAACAAGCCACCCAAATGAGATAAAATCCATTTGGTTGGGTTCTCCACCCCTTACCCTATTAACCTTTGGTTCTGGACAGGACCATGACCCAACCAAACCCAATGCTATTTGGCTTAGCCTTTAGCCAAGAGAAGGTGAGTTCACCCATGGGCAACCATTGGTTCACCTAAGGGAGTGTGTACACCTCATGCCAACGCACTACACTCCCTCAACCTCTCATCCTCGGCCTCTTGGCCCTTGTCCCGCACCACTTATCCCACTCTGGACGATTGCTAAACTTGGTTCAATTTCAAGAGAAGTACTCTCCTCCCCCATCCATTCAAACTCAATAGAGAGCTTCCACAGAGAATTCCGCACATTTCCATACCTTCTCCTGAGCTTATGGTGCACTCCCTCGCCGGCGAGACTAGCTCCCAATTGGATCCGAGAGCTCCATCAGTCCAAACTTCAAATCTCCACTAGACTAAAATTAACTTTTCCCACAACTTCACCTCACTTTGAGGAGCCAAAATGAATCGTTTCCTGAGCGATTTGACCACTCGAAGGCATCCTAGACCAACTCTAGCAAGTTTTGCGGTGGAGTTTGGTCCACTGACCGATAGGATGGGAGGAAGCTTGAGATCTTGTCAACAAGGCTTCACCTCTTCAAGACGAAGCTACCTCTATCGGTGGATCACCAGTTTATAGCTCCGATGAGATAAAAATCTAGTAACCATAGTCTCGGCTTCTAGGTGTTGGTCTTTTTTGAAGGGAATCATATTTTCATGCAATCTCCATCATATGATCTCCCTAGATTCATTCCCTGATCATTTCGATTTTTGTGATCAAAGGAGCTTTCCAGATCGAGTGGTAGGTGGACATCATCCATCTTCCTGCTCACGGGTGATCATCACGTAAATTCGCATGTTTAGAATGGATGGTTGAGAGTAATAGCGTTAGAAATTTTGATTTAATCACTTTGAAATCACAAGATAAATCTCGACCATTCGATCTGAGATCGGACGACTAAGAAAAAATCGGGTCCACCGCTACTGAGTTAGCTGCCACGCCAGACGATTTAAGTGGCCAATACCATGACAGCACGTGGAAAGGGCTGTCGCGTCAGCATCTGCATGGTGCCAATGGTATAAATGGTTAATTAAGGTTTATAAATATAATTAAATAGCTAGAACTTCATAGAAATCATAACTAATCATAAAAAAAATCTAAAAAATGCAAACAAAGATATTTTTGGAAAGGTTAGATAGAGGAGAATTTAATAAAAATAAAATCCCTAATTAATGAACAGTACTTAATTAAGGTTTGAAGCCTAAGATAATTATCTTAATTAAGGCCAAATTACTTGGATAATTAATTTTAAATTTTGTGAGATAATTCTATGGGATGTCATTCGTCTCTCATAATTTTTTTGAAATTATTTGTAATGTAGTTTAAAGATTTTGGAATTTCAAACCTAATTACCTTCTTTAACTAATTAAATGATTATTAAAAATTGGTGAACATTAAAGTTAAACAATTAATGTTAAGTAGTCAATGTAAACAGTGAATATAATGAGATAAATAATTTGGACCCCTTTCATAATTATTTTTCCAAACATTCTTCCTTAAGAGGTTTAATTAACATGTTTAATAATTAAGGAATAATTAAGAAAAAATTAATGATAAAATAAAAACAAAAAAAAAAATTGATTCAGATGATTCAAATATAATTCATTAGTCCCTTTATGTGTTTAATAACATAAAGACATTAAAGAAATTATGATTAGCCCATTGGTGTGGTAGGATAACTCAATCAAATTCATTTTCCTCAAATTAGATCTCTTCTGTAGATTCTTTGGGTGGGTTAACACATAAAATTTCTTAGCCTTTGCTTGAGATCTCTTCAGTAACTTCCATTATATAGTCTAATATATCATATTCCTTAACCTCAAATTAGCATTTTTTCTATTCATTTCTTGTGTAAGTTAACATATTAAATATATTAACTTTAGCTTTGGAACTTTTTTTTTGTAAGTCCTTTGTGTGGATTAATACCAAACTATAGGGAGTGGATAAGGTGCTTTTGACCCTATCTAGTTAACAAAAAAGGATTCGAGCTACAGTAGAGCTCGTTAAGCTCATATCGACCTACTCATCTTTAATCTAATAACAATTAGAATGCTTCATGCATTTGTTTTATGATCAAACTTCTAATTTAAATACTTATGATCAAAATCAAAGTTAAACTCAAAACTAAATTATAAATTAAGTTTTTATATCTACATTATTTCTTGCAATCTTTGGAATTAACTAATTAGTTGGATAATACCAATATGTGCAGTGTGCTTTGCTAGTCCACTATATATATTGAGGGTCCATTTGTTGACTTCATTTTAATATGATTATCTTTCCCCATTATCTTAGTACTTAGTATTTTCAATATTAATCTAACGACTCTTCACTTAGACACTTAGTGCACCTCCTTACTGAGTAAGTAGAACACTAAACCAAAATCTAAAATAAATTTGTCACCAAACCAAATGAAATTCATGAATTGAATATAAACCAAATGAAACCCAAATCATAGGATTCATCTAAGTTAGGCTAGTGAGCCTCAGCAAATCTAATTTAGCCCAAATTGGTTAAGTGTACTCAAACATCTCTAAATTCAATGCTGAACAGTTAATATAAGTCACTAACCTAATTAACTCATTAAATTCCCTATTCAAATCAAACTTAGATCAAATCAAACTAAATCAAAATTAAACCTAATTAAATCATTCTAAAAGCTTAGAATCACCATTCAATCTTCAAATTTAAATTTAATTATGGTTTAAGTTGGCTAATCAAGTCATTTGACTAAAATTAATCATGTGGGCACTATTTAACCCAAATCAAATTTAGTCAGCTTTAATTCAAATTTGAACTTTTCGAATGGCTTATAATAATCATACTAACTCAACCAAGTCTAAATATAAATTATTGGCGTCTAATTTGGCTAATTAGGCTACATGACTTGAATGGACCTAAATAGATCCTATTCATCCAAAATTACATTAAATTGAAATTAAACAAAATTAAATATTCCAATTCACTTTAAATACATAATTGAATTTATTATAACCTTTCCTTAGGTCTAATTTGGCCAATTTAGTCAATTGACCCAATTAGATCATTTTGGGCTAAATCTATAATTAACACAATCAATTGCAATCAATCATACACAATCACTCTAAATAACTCATAAACATAATTAAAATACATTCTACACATAAATTGGTCAAAACAAATATTTAACTCAACCCAAATCAGTTAATTTAACTTGAGTTTATTCAAACTTAAAAATTCATCACACGAGATCCAAATTAAACTTTGATAGACTCAATCTTACCTAATCTCCCAATGTGTGAGCCGGTGCTTCATCTTTAAAGAGATGGAATAGAAGTAAAAGGAGGGGGATGGGAAATAAAGAAAAAGATGCAAACTTCTAAAACCAAAATTTTCTCACATTCCCGCCCATCACTCAATTTGTTTGACCTGGGAGTGATTTTGGTCACTCAACCACCCCATACAGTGAACTTTAGCTCATCCTAATCAATGGACACACCTTCACATCATCATAAATGGTGATTTTTGGCCACCATTAAAGAGAGAAAAAGAGATGCTTCAAAACTTCTTCTTGCTTGGAACACTTTCTCCATCTCCTAAGAAGAAAAACCAACCCATCTCCCACCTTTTCCCCCCACAAAATACTAAAATCAATCAAACTCTAGTGATGGTAGTGGCACTAACTAGTTGGAGCAATCTGAGGGAAGACAAGTGAGAAAATTAATTCCAAAGCTTCATCGTAGCCCAATGATCGATTAAAATAAAAAAAAAATCACTCAACATTGACTTTATTGATGTAAATTTCAAATCTCATAGTCAAATTTTAGGTGTTGGTGTTTTGTGAATAAAGTTTACACAAAACGAGAAAATATCCTTAAAAACACTTGCTCTTTCAATTTTGAGCAATTTGGGTGATAGAAAGAGAGTTTTCTGATGAGATTCACTAGAAATCTATCATTAACGGTAGAATCCATCTGCCCCTCCCCTTATTATTAACTGGCCATAAGGAAGACACGATATTGGTCATCCGTCCTACTTAATTGGGATGGACAACCATGATTAGATCATCCAAAAATGATTTAAACCCCTTTAAAGAAATTAGATCCAAGTTGGAGCATTCGATCTTTGATCGGATGTTTCGGATTGGATCTATTTCCTTCTTAACCTATGTTAGCTCCACATGGCCCAATCTCACATTGACACATATAAAGGAAATCCTAGTCAGCGTTAATTGATTTAAGTAAAAAAGGGTGGATTTTTGGATTTAAAATTTACTAGATATTAGCTAAACTGTAAAAAAATTATAACAAATAAAATACTTAACCAAAAATTACAAATAAGTAATCTATGAATTCATCATTTCAAGAGAAATCCAATGAACCAAAAATCACTAAATTTTGTTGGATATTTTGAGATTAATTTAAGTATTATTTAAAGTAATATTTTTTAATTAATCCTAAAATACTAATATAATTAACCTAAAATTTAAAAATGAATTTAGCAATAATCTCTACCTACCATAAAATTTTAAGCTAAATGGACTTCTTGATTAGGAGTTATTAAAGTTTTAAGTTTACTAGCTCATTTGATTAAATAATTAACTAAGAATTATATATATTGTGAAAAACCTTCAAAATAGTTCAAATCACTTTAATGAGTATAAAAAAATTATTTAAAAAAATTATTTAAGTCCTATGGATTACTTAAAATCATTAATTTAGGACTTAATCGAATCTTAATTAATTAACTTATTTATGCAAAATTTCAAAAAATTATGATAAATCAACCATCAAAACAAAAATATATATAAATAATCCCTTTATGAATTTATATTTTAAAGAGGAATCTAACAAAAATAAAATTTTATAGTTTACCAAGTATTTTAAAATTAATTTGGATATTATCAAAAATAATAATTCATTAATTGCTTCTAAAATACAAACCCAATTGGATGAAAATTTTAGAGTATGAACTTGATGTTAGGATCTACTAAGTCTGCAAATTTTAAGTCAATCAAAGTTATAGAATAAAAGTTATAATTTTTGGAACACATTAAGATAATTTAGATAAATCAATTAATATAAAAGCATAAAGAGTATAAAAAAACACCAAAATGATGCAAAACATCTTCACCAACATCAAAGTTTACAACAAAATTAATTAGGTTCACTACATTTGATTAAATCTGAGAATCACCTAAAATGTAGTTTAATGAAGGATTAAATTTTAATTAAATAATTTAATTATGCTAAAATTTTAAAAATTTATAGAAAATTAACTACTTAAAAAAAATTATGAGTAACCTCTCTAGATTCACAATAAAGAGAGAAATCTAACAAAATTAAAATTCTTAAAATTTACCATGTTTTTAAAATCAATTTGGAAATGATCAAAAATAAGAACTCCCAAAATACAAACCCAGCTGAACTAAAATTTTTAGGGTAAGAACTTAATGTTAATATATACTTACTATAAAAATTTCTAGTCAACAAGAGCTCTAGATTGAAGGTTTTAATTTTTTTTGAAGCATATTAGAATAATTTAAATAAAATAATAAAACAAAATTATAAAAAATTTTATAAAAATACACTAAAATGGTTCAAACATCTTCATTAACATTAGATACATTAGTCACACCTCTTAGATCTAATTAAATCCCAAAATCACATAATTAGGGCTTAATAGGGAATTAAAATATCATTTAATTGAATTAATGGAGCCTAACATTCAACAATTCATAAGAAATCAACCATTTAGTTAAAAATTATGAATGACCCCTCTTCAGATTTAACATCCAGAGAGAAATCTACCAAAATTAAAAATCTAAATTTTGCTAAATATTTTAAGAATAATTTAAAAATTAATGAAAATAATAATTTTTAATTACCTCTAAAATACATGCTTAATTAACTTATAATTTTTTATGATAGATTTATCACATCATAATCTACTTTTGATAAATTTTTCAAGAAATTTAGGTGATTGGATCAAAAGTTATAAATTTTAAAATGCCCAATGACTGAATTCACTTAACAATTAATTTAAACAATTTTAGAAATTTAGAGAGTTTTCCAATGAAATCAAAAATCCCAAATGGTTTGAAGTATTTTGACTGTAATCGATGATTTTTAGTTTATTTATATTTATTTAATTAGTCATAAAATATATGCTCAAATAATTTATAATTTTTTTGGATGTAATTTATTTATGTTTATACATTATGTTTATACATGTTCTTCAATTATTATATAAATTTTAGGCTTATATTTCATGTTTTTTGAGTTTTTTTGAGGGGGGCTAATTGAATTAAATAATTATGAAACCTTAATAATATAAAATAAAAATCATGGCTTAGACTTTTAAATCACTTAATGAACCAAGAGTGATCATGAGATATTTTAGAGTGCCTAATCTTCTCTAATTTCACTAAAGCACTTTAATTAAGTATGCCTTAAATAAATTTTATTAAATTTAAGTGGCGATATGATTGTGTGTTCAACCTTTGGATTAATGACTTAAGAAGATATCCTCATGACTGTTTACATCTAAAAAAATAAAATAAATTGAACATCTAACTTGGGGTGTTGCAGTGCTGCAATCACAGCGCCTTGGTGCTGTCATCACCTTATAGAATCTTGAAACTCAAATTGCCCCTCTACAGTTGCCTACTTGAATAATATAGTATTACGACGTCATGATCACAATGCCTAGGCATTGTTGCGACGACTTTCAATTTTAAAAGCAAGAAAACTAACCCTTCCCACTCTAGTAGAGGTAACGGTTCATGGGAGAGTGGGGGGAACAATTATGGAGCGTAAAACAACTCCAAATGAGGTAATCATTTCCAAAAAACTGTTATAAAAGGAGGGGAACTGCCCCTCTCATCTTCTTTTTCCCTCACTCTTCCTTTATCCCACATATCCCATTCTTGCTTCCAATCTCCTACACTCTCAACAACACGCTTTCCGCTGCTTCAAGAGACTGTTCTCCTCGTGCACGAGTTAAGATCAAAGCCTATTACCGTTAACTCTAGATAAAATTTTTTGAAAATACTTTTATTATTATTATATAATTTTATGTTGAAATTTTTTTTAAAGAAATTTCACCACAAATCTTGGATCCGATGAGAAATAAAAAGGCTTATCCTCATTGATCTTGAATCAAGAGTAAAAAAGAATGCCCTCAACACCCAAAATTCTAGAATCTTAAAATCTGAAGACCTCCATCATTGAACTTAGTTCCAACATAGGAAGAAAAAATCTCCCTTCGTTGATCATGGATCTGAAATAAAGGAAAGGAGTTCTTTTGTAATAAAAAGTAAAATATAACTGCTAAAATATTATGCCATTAAAGTTTCATAAAATTTATCAAACTTTTCAAGAATTTGGTTAAAAAAAATAGAGTTCCCTCTCCACGGTGTCGCAATGCCATGGCCCCCGCAACACCGAGGCACCAAATATCTAATGCCATAAAGCTAAGCTCTGAGGTTGGTATCTCATTTTTAATGTCGAAGCATTGTATTTCAGTACCATAGTGCTACGCTTTCGGGTTTCACCTCTTTAAAGTTGCATCATAGTGCTATTTTCCCAGCACCGAGGCGCTAAACCTATAATATGTTCCACCATCTAACTTAGATTGGTGTGAAATAAAATCCTTCCTTCATTGATCTTGAATTTGAAGGAAGGGAGATAGGTGCTAATGCACAAAAAATTGTGAAATCTAGCACGACTAAGGCATTATGTTGTTGAAATTTAAAATTTTTTCAAAACTATTAAATCTTAATCATTGATGAAATAACATCAGGACGCTATAAGGGCTTGATGTTGAGCTCCCAGGAAAATTAAGCTTAGGCGTGCATTCCACAACGCCAAGGCGTTGATGTTCGAGCATCGAGACATTGTGCTCTTGGGAAAATTTAAACCACAATACTCATCTAACAATGCCAGGATGCTGATATCGCAACATCGAGGCCTATGCTCGCAAGAAATTAAGCTTTAAGTACTCAATTAATAGCGCAAAGGCGATCATATCATAGCATCGCGGTGCTGATCTCTCTAACATTAAGCCAAAGGCACACCTATAGTGTCACGGTGCTATACATGTAGCATCAAGGCGTTGTGCTCTCAGGTTTTAATTTTATATATTTCAGCTTAACGGCATTGGTTCAACAACACTAAGGAACTAAGCACCTATTATTGTTCATTTTGAAAGGAATTTTTTATTATTAAACTTTTAAATTCTTGAGCATTCAATACAAAAAGCTTGTTTGTGTAGTTCACCTTCGATAATAATAAAGTTTACAAGTTGTCTTCGGAGATGAGTTTCAGCAATTGAGTCTTTAGGAAGGTTCCTTCTTGTAGAGAGGATAGGATGGGTCCATCTACGAAGGTTCCTTCGTCTCATTAATTGCTTGTATTACCCATGACCTTTGGATACTGAGAAAATATATTTTCTCAACATATGTCTTAAATAGATATCGATATAGATAGCTTAGTGATCAACTTCAGTATTCTTTTCTTAAAATATGTGAATGACTTCATGTGTCTTGATATCGACAAGAAGTGACCTCACTAAGCTGAGGTATTGTGTTAGTTGGGAATTATGAGCATTAAAGTTTCCTTCAACCTAAGAGGCGACAAGTTGAGGGTCAGTGTGGATCATTAAGTTTTGAGCTTCACAATCGATGACAAGTCTCAATCCTGTGATGAGAGCCTCATATTCAGCCATATTATTAGTTACAGAGAATTTTAGGTGAAGTCCATACTTTAAGGTGTCCTGTTAGTGGGAATAAGTAAGATTCTTGCTCCAGCACTAGCATTTTCTAAAGCTCCATCAACATAGAGGGTCCATTGAGGAGATGAAAGGGGTGTAATAGATAGCTCATTTGGAGTAGAGATAGTGCATTCCATTATAAAGTCTGCGAGTACTTGAGACTTTATGTCTGGCCTGGGTAGAAAATGAATACCGAACTCTCCCAATTCTATAGACCATTTGATTAACTTTCCAGATGCCTCTGGTTTCTGTAGAATAGCCCTCAATGGTAAATGAGTATAAACACTGATGGTGTGAGCTTGAAAGTATTGGCATAATTTTTGCGCTGAGAAAACTAAAGCCAAAGCCATCTTATCTGCAAGTGGATAACGACTCTCTATATTAAAGAGAATTTTACTAACATAGTAAATTAGTTGTTGTATCGTATTTTCTTCTCGCATTAAAACTAAGCTTATTATGTGGGAAAAGACTACGAGATATAAGTATAACATCTCTCCTTCGATAGTCTTGGATAGTAAGGGTGGAGATGTTAAATATTCCCTTAGTTGCTCAAAAGCAGCTTGACATTCATCAGTCCACTGAAAATTATTATTTTTAGCTCTCTTTAATATTTTAAAGAATGATAAGTATTTATCGCTAGAATGGGATAGAAGGTAGCAATTCCCATTCAAGCATTGAACTTTCATTGATATTCTTTAGAGGAATCTCTAAGCTCGATTTTCTTGGGATTAGCTTCAATCCCGCGGTGGGTGACCATGAACCCAAGAAATTTTTTTGATGTAACCCCAAAGCACACTTGGTCGGATTGAGTCGCATGTTATAACGTCAAAGAAGGTTAAAGCATATTTCTAAGTCAGAAATATGTTGTGATTCTTTCAAGTTTTTTACTAACATGTTATCCACATATACTTCCATTGTGTGGCCTAAGAAGTCTTTAAAAATCTTATTCATAAGACGTTGATAGTAACACCAATATTTTTTAACTAGAATGGCATAACTTGGTAACAATATAAATCTTTATATGTTTAAAATGATGTAGCTTCTTCATCCGTTGGGTTTATTTTTATTTAGTTGTAACATGAGTAAGCATCCAAAAAACTGAGCATTTGATGCCCAGACGTAGCATCAACCAATTGATTAATTTGGGGGACGAAAAAATTATCTTTCAGGCAAGCTTTGTTGAGATCATTGTAATCAATATACATTCTCCAAGTTTCATTTGATTTCTTAACCATGATAACATTTGCTAGCCATGTAGGATAATATACTCCTCGTATGAATCCTGCTTCTAAGAGCTTGTTAACTTCTTGTTCAATCACTTGGAGGCGATCAGGTGCAAAACTCTGCATCTTTTGGATGATCTATTTGAATGTTGGATCAATCTTGAGGGAGTGCATGATCACATTATGGTCAATCCCATACATATCTATTGGGCTCCAAGCAAAGATGTCTTGATTTTTGTGCAAGAAGTCTATATATTTTACCCTCTGTTCATCTGAGAGAAGAGATCTGACTTGCACTATTCATAAAGGTTGGTCATCTAATAATAAAACATGGAGTAAGTCATCTATAGACAAAGCTCTCTTGGGTACTTCTTCATTTTAAAAATTAAAATTCTTGATGCTGAAGGTTACCGAAGGGTGTGGTTGAGCTTGTCTAAGGTAACATGATTATGTTATTTGTTGATTTTCAGATACCACTCCAACCCGAATGGGGGGTTGAAAATTTCATCTTAAGATGAGATACTAAAGTAACATCACCAAAAATTTGTTGGAAAGGCCTTCCGAAGATAGCGTTGTATGCTGAATCTAACTTGACCACCATGAATTGAATTGAATGACTCACTTGTCAAGGAAATTCTTCGAGGACAATAGGAAGGATGATTGTTCCCTCCACTCGCACTAGGTAATTATCAAACACATATAATGGTCCTACAGTAGGTTGGAGCTTTCTCTAATCAAGCCCATGCTAAGAAATGTAGAGTAAAATAAGACATCGATAGAACTCCCGTTATCAATCAAAATTTTCTTAACATTATAGCATGAGTCACCTATCCCAACACAATGACAAGTGGATCTTGATGGGAAAACTTGGACTCCTTCTAAGTCCGAGTTATTAAAAGTGATGGAATGATCAATACAGATTTCTTTAACTCTAGTTCTTGAGGTGGCAATGAGGACTTGATTAGATAGTAGTCCTCTATAATTGTTTTAATTTCCGAATTATCGCAATTATTTTATTATTTTGTGATGATTGTCTTGCCCCATAGTTATGTTTGCTTGAGTTGATTGATTAATAAATGAGATTTTATTGAATGAGTCATCGATCTCTTCTTTAAGTTGTTTACACTTAGCATATCCACGACTCGATGGAAGTGACAATATCTTGATTTTTGAATTTGGTTTCGGATGTGGCCACTTAATGGTCTCTTCATGTCGAATGGTCATCAAGGCGTTAACATGAGATGTGTTCAGTGATGTGTATTCATTTTTTGGTCGTGGTTCAAGCCGTTGATGTTAGGGCCGTGGAGGGAGATTACGATTACCTTGTTACTTCTTTTGATGGGATTGTCTATCTGTGTTTCCTGGGCCACTCTTATATTTTCCTATGGATTGTTCATTTTATTTATTGTGGGCATTAATAGCCTCATTTATAAATTTTGCTTCCACATGATGAACCAAGTCGGCATATGAGGCAATATATCATTAGTAGAAAGAAAGGCAGAGAGCCTCCAAGGAAAACTCTTGTAATAGTTCGTGTTTGACTCGGTATTTGAGCCTAAGGAGAACCTCTGTTCTTGGTGATTCACCCTCATTTTGACGAATGCCCGAGATGAAAGGAATCTTTAATGATCCTTCATTTGTAACTGTTCTACAAAAATCTTTGTTCAGCCATAAGATGGATCTAGAAGAGAGTAACCGAGCAAGACCAAAAAAAAAAAAGGTGTCGAAGATCATTGGATATCCATGATGCTCTCAGAATGGTCAATGTGTTCATATGGTTGCCCCATCATAGAGTTGATGTCTAAGCTTGAACCCGAGAAATATGATGTTGAAAGAATAGCCAAAGGTGAAGACTCGATACGATGAGAAGGAAGATGATTTCCATCTTTAAAGTGGAATTCTTTTCGCACTAAGCATTGTAATTTTACATGTATAAAATGACGGGTGGAATCAACAGGATGAGAATGTGTTTAGTTACCAGCAATAATTGGTGTATTAGTAATCGGTTGAGCTGGAAGTGATGGATGAACAAAATGATGTCAGGAGTGTCCATTCGAAGTGGAGGAACTCTAATGGTGAGAAGGCCAGATTTTACCTCCCCATCGATCGATCTGAGGGAGATGTTTACCGCAGAAGTAAGGTTTCTAAAGTTAGATTATCTCATTTTGAGACTCTTTCATTCACACAATATTCTAGAGATTCTATGCACCTTCACTGATAAGGTCATGCCTATCAGGGGAAGTGAGCCAGAAGCTTGTCATCCTTCGTTTAAGGATTAGTTTTGGGAGTGACGGGAGTTGGAGCGTGAGGCTCCATTGTTATTGCTTTGTGGCCATAGTGTTAAGATTAGATTGTTGGGTTTGATTTTCACGCAACTGTTGGAAGACCAATTACGGTAGAATAAAAGTTTTTTAACCTTATTGTGAAATCCAACACACATAGATTTTTGAAGAGTGAATAATAAACTCGTGATTTTATGTGGAAAAATCCAAGAGGGGAAAAATCACAAGTAAAATCTTCCACTACATTCTGTTTTAGAGTAC
Source organism: Cymbidium sinense (assembly GCA_021442155.1). Classification (NCBI taxonomy): domain Eukaryota; kingdom Viridiplantae; phylum Streptophyta; class Magnoliopsida; order Asparagales; family Orchidaceae; genus Cymbidium; species Cymbidium sinense. The sequence continues at coordinate 46,536 of JAKCPB010001071.1, forward strand.
AAAGTTTTCCGATAGATTACAAAGAAAACCCAGAAGAATCGACAATATGTACTCAGAGATAGTGGTTTGATGGTGAACAGCGAGATATTTGCAGAATGATGACCTGATGGTGATGGTCGGCGCAATGGTAGTGACCGGAATCGGTCGGCGATGACGAGCGATCGATGGTGGCCGACGGGCGGCCGCGATACCGCCGGAGCACCGGTCACGGTGATCGATGGCAGATCGCGAATGGCGATCACCATTGGGCATTGATGATCACGATGGTGGTCGACGGCTCGCGCATTGGCGACCGCCAGGCATCGATGCTTGGAGGATCTTTAAGCCAGAGCTCTCTCTTAGCTTGGGCTCGCGTGAAGAATAAGGCTATTTATAGAGGATGAAGTTTCTATAAATACATGCAAAATTCAAAACCACCATCGACGGCTCAAAATGATTCCCTTAATCATCCGATGTATTTGAATGCAAGTGAATCAAGAGATCAGCTTGTTAGAGCTGAAGATGCCCGATTTGATCATAAACACTCAATATTTAGGAACTATTTAGGGAATCAATTTATATCCCAAAATTTTCAATGATATTTTAAGTCTTGATCCGACTAGTTTGACTTTAGGATCAAATTGCTTTGACATCAAGATTCGCTCTAATTCGAAATTTCTATATATATATATATATATATATATATATATATATATATATATATATATATATATATATATATATATATATATATATATCTATGATATACAGAAAATAAAAAAAATGCAAAGCAGTGAAAAAAAATATTTTTGATATAATCTTGTGGGATTTCACCATTTTAAGTGCCACTTCGCTTGTAAAAGTATAAAAATATCTATGGATATGTAAAATACATTGTATTTCATATTATGCAAGTGCTCAAAGAGCCTATGCAAGTCTTTTACAATCGTACTGTTGCAAAATATCATTCATGTACGTCTTTTTAGATGAGTGAATATACCTAATTTTGATAGGAATCCCCACAGGACAGATACTGCTGAAATTTCAATAGAATATGGACTCATAAGAAACGAGATTAAAATAACTTTTTCTCGGAATCCTCCTCGTGGTTTTCCGAGAATAACAAGACTAAATGGATTCCTACCACCGCAAAGAAGAACAACTCTTCTCCTCCATTCGAGCACTCCTACGCCCGTGCCTGCTTGTCAACCTTCTGAAACCCTAGTCACTACTTTTTCTATGCATAGTTCCTACAAAAAGAAGTTGACTTAGCCGCTCCTTCTCATCCTTGTGAAATCTTTTGGGGATCATGGCCGGCGCCAGAGCATCCTCTTGTTTCTCTAGTTAGCGATATCCAGATGCTCCGCTGCCAGGGCGAGAAGCCATTCTTTTGTTAGTCTAATTGCTCTTCTTGATAGGCGGACGGGTTGCCTGTAGCGAATATGTCCCACAAGTTTTCACCAGCGTTGCGGTCGGCTGATCTCAACGACTTCATTGCCCCATCACAGAATTGCATTGTCTCGCTGAAGAGGATTAATCTAAAAATTGAGAAGCCTAAGAAGGAAGACATGGTAAAGCCTCTTAGCAAGTTTCCATCTCCCGACGTTGTCAAAGTTTCATTAAAAGACTGCTTGGCATGCAGTGGTTGCATAACTTCAGCAGAAACGGTAATGCTTGAGAAGCAAAGATTAGAAGAATTTCTAAGCCATATCATTTCAAGGAAAGTGGTTATAGTTTCTATGTCCCCTCAATCAAGGGCATCACTTTCTGCCTATTTTGATCTCTCTTCAGCTCAGGTTTTCAGAAAACTCACAACGTTTATCAAATCAATGGGGGTGGAGGCATTTTATGATACAAGTTGCAGCAGAGACATATCACTCGTAGAATCTTGCAATGAATTTATTTCATGATACAAACAACATCACTTAGATGGCAATGATGAAAGTGGTTCAAATCTTCCCATGATATCATCTGCCTGTCCTGGATGGATATGCTATTCGGAAAAGACTTTAGGATCTTTTATTCTACCGTACATTTGCTCTGTGAAGAGTCCCCAATAAGTAATTGGAGCCAATCAAACATCATATCTCAAAAAAAAAAAAAAAAGGATACTAACCAGACAGAATCTTCCATGTAATTATGATGCTCTGTTATGATAAAAAAGCTAGAGGGCTGCTCGAGAGATGATTTTGTATTTTCAGTGGATCATGGAGGAGAAAATGATCTTAATGATAATGGTTCACCCATGAAGATACTAGAGGTGGACATAGTTTTGACATCTGGAGAGGTGTTAGATCTAATACAGTGTGGAACTAAAAGGTTGTGAGCTTTGTAAGTACTGAACGGTCTATCAATCTGGCTGCTAAGTCTACGGTGGTTGCAAAGCCAAAGCCTGCAGTTGCTGCCAAGCCGCAAGACAACAAATCCCACGACTCCTCCAATCCTTCCTCACATCGCCGACCGAGCTTCACCATTTCAGCTTTTTCTGCTATTTCTAGAGTTTTAATGGTAGAGGGCAGTTGAAAGGAAGGTTTGTTCTTCTATTCCTCTAAAATGCCAATTAAGACCAATTTCTTCAAATTGACATGAAAAATTAGAAATTTCTATGACAAAAAAGGTTATAATCAATAGCTACTCAAAATCTATCTCATTTATCCTTCATGTCATATTTGATACAGAGAAAGAATGATAAAATTAAAAAATCTAAAGACTAAGAAAATAACAAAGGACGCTCTAACGAATATGGTTCAATCAAAATTGAATAAGAGGTTATTACGTATAGTATCCGAGCCGATACACTGTCCAGACTCCGGATTTTTGTGTATTATTGTGTACATGAGACACGTATGCAGTAATACAACAATCTAAACAGTTCAGATTACACACATAACAATTGAACAGACAATGACAAATAAAAATTCCCAAAAATTCTAAATCTTAGATAAGCTCGGCGGATTGAGGAGCTGAAGAAAACCTTAACTCATATTGGAGGAGACGTCGTACTTGGAGAGGTGGTGGCGGGATGAGAGTAATACCTGTAGCTCAGGAGTGTGGTTGAGGCGAAGGCAAAGTCGAGGAATTTCATTCGAGATTCTCTGAAGAGTATGCTGGAAACCTGCTCTGGAGCGTGGTTAAGGCGACCATGTGCTGGAAGTGGAAGCACTAAAGCAGAAATCAGCGAATGAACATGCAAGAAATACCTGTTGCGCAGGAGTTCGATAGGTCGTTGCGATATTTCTAAGGGCATTTTTTTTAAATAAGTATCATTATAAACTTAATTAGGGAATTAAATATCTTTAAATAAATTTTAGAAATAGGTATAATTAGTCCTAAGTGGTAGCCATGATAACTCGGCGTATGAGGGAAGATAATCCGTGTAATAGTGTCTCAGTAGCCTAATTATGGGCATTAGGTATAACATCTCGGGGTGATCTGATGGCAGGCGGCGTGCAGAGATCTGGAGCTAGTAAGCCCTGAAATTTTTTTTAACATGCGATTTGCTATCACATCGAGGATTGCCTTTAAGCTCTTATATTTTTGCTTTAGGTTTAGATGTTTCTTTGTGAGCTTTAAGCCCTTATCGTCAATTATGGAGGTCAACCTTAGAGTCTGCAGGTTTTAATTTAAGTAGATCTAAAACTAAATATATGGATGATTCATTACAAAAATGAATATAAGTTCTATAAGTCATTCCAAAAATTGAGCACAATGCATAAATGGATGATCTAGAAACAAAAATAAAATAGCTAAGAACAGATGTAGTACAGACGCACAAATAGACTATCTTAAACATCTAACACCTCCGTCATTTGCGTGGAATCACTCGTGTATCTTGGTTATGCGTGATGGGCGATCACGTGATGGCCTCAATGCAAGATCTTGTGCGTAGGATAGTCTGTGATGAGAAGATAGGTGGTGACTCATAATGTAGGCGGTATGTAGAAGGACAACATATAGATGGACTGAATCAACATATGTAGATGGTGGTGCTCATCATCTTTGTGGGACATCCTCAGTAGCTCGATCCGTAATGTGTGATATGTACATGCAGCAGTCACGCTAACCTTGTACTATCTCATGACTCTCGTAGCTGTGCTCATCTCATTTGGCGTGGAAAATATCGAGTCACGATGTGCTCCGACTACATGAAAAAATAGTGTGTGAAATTAGCCTCAAGTAACATATTGAATTCAACTGAATACTTATGTTAACGCTTACATATATACGCTCTATAGGTGCTTTGGGATAGTAAGTGGTCGGAGAATCGACCAGGCTGATAAGTAGAGAAGCCCAAGATCGAACCGGCACATGTATCTTGATTGATAGCCAACTACTCATCTTCATCCAAGCCTAAGGTAATCCCTCCACCTCTCCCTAGCGGTAATGTGATGGTGGTAATCAACCCGTCGACATCGCTTTGCCTCGACCATCAACCCTTTTGAAACTAGGGTCACACCCTACTGGGTATGAGTCCAACTGTCACAAGATCGGTAAGTGTCACTCCCTCCCTCGGTGATCGGACTCATGCCAACCATATATCGAAACTTGTATAGGTAAGCGTGCGTGATCCTTCGATTATGACTCCAATCACGCACATATTAAAATTATGTTAAATTAGAATATGTATTATAGAAATTTGAATGAAATGTACTTTCAGTCCTGCGTATGTAGCAAGCCAATCATTTCTATTTACATGCAAATGTTTGTCATTAACATCTGACGAACATATCTCTTGTTTCACCTATGCACACAACACATTTAAAACAAACATATATGCTAAAAATTTAAGCGTGTAGAAAGTAAAATACCTCAAACCAATCTTTGAGACCAAAGATGGGATATGGCACATGTGGGGTCCCTCCCACATGAAGATGCTCCCAAGATCATATCTGGGAGGTATGGTGACCAACCATTTGATGGGCCTAGTAGACTAGAGTTCTCTATAGAGGTGGGCGAACTACTCTTCCTATGACATCGATTGAATCTAGGTTCTCTAGAAGTGGAAGATACTGCAGGTGGACCTCAGAACCTGATGTATCCGGCAGTAAGAAACACCAAATAAGAAAAGGAATGTAGGCGCACAGCTGCTTGAAGTACTCCTCAATGCTCAGATGTACGTATGACCTCTGTAAAAAGCCCACCTAAGCCACCTCAATGGGATGCATGTTTGCGCCTGTGCCTAACCCATTCTGAAGGTCAATCTGATGTGTGGACTGATCGGGCCATGGTACACCACATCTGGTATAGCGTGTCATCCCAACAACTCATCGCAATAATCTTGTCAGCTAGCCCATTTCTTCCCCTCACCAATCACAATTGGGACAATAACATGTGGCCCATCAACACGTAATCCCAGGATCATCACCACGTCTTGGAGCGTCACTGTCATCTCACCAACAGCTAGGTGAAAGGTATTAGTCTATGGAGACCATCTCTCAACCAGGACAGTAAGTAGATGATGATCTAGGCGGATGAAATGAAGCTGGCTAGCACATTATAGGCCTGCTGCCTCTAGGCCATTGATGAATCTTCTGTAAGTGTTGGGCCACTCCTTCAGCATAAGTAAGTATGAAGCAGCCTCTAGAACAATGCTTTGCCAAAAATAACATGATCGATCAGTCATTAGCCAAAATGAATATTATGCAGGTGTAACGTAGAAACATAAATTAAATATTACTTATAATATCAGGGTGAGCGGCTCTATGCTCTCCTGTTAAACAATGCAAGCATCCAATTACATGGTGCGGTAGGACTATCATGATGTACACATATATATAGTTCTTGGAGATGTAGCTTTGGAATTGAACATTATTCTATACACCACCCAATAACGAAGCGAAAACTCCCTATACTTATAAAACACATTCCTTTGACAAGGTCACCTGGGATTTCAACATCGTCTGTTAGGACATTTTCATCAAATGGACTGTCAAAGTAAATATCATTCTCCCACTCTCTCGTAGTTTGACACATCCATACATACTCGTTTGTAGACAACATCTGACTTTCATTATCGATATTACGGATTGAATGATTTTTTAAAAGAACATGACTGACTACATTCCCAATCATAGTAGCTTCTAACCCAAGTGAACAATCATCATCACTGATATCCTACTCAAACTCACTACTTGAACCACTACTCATAGTCTAATATTCATCATCGCCTGTAGCACTCTAAGGTATATACGGTTCCTCTGAACAATAAATAACATCATCGCTGCCACAAAACTCATAAGTAGGATGATAAACTTTGATATTAAAAATTACAAGTATAAATAGGGAAAGATTGATAAGGTATTACTTGGGAATTAATTTATCAAAGCTCGGTCGTAGTACATGTGTGATGAAATCCTGTATACATTGATTGGTATATCTATCGACCTTATTACGATCGGTTGATGTGGATGCAACATTAGCATCCTCCAATTCCACATCATACACTAATATCGACGGAAGCTTAGTCAGTGTAATATCAAACTTCATCATCGATATAACATGCTATAAATCGTTACCCGGATAACGACATGTAAGACTTACAGTGGCCAATCAATGTTCAATGACATCATAATTGTTTCAATTTTGTAAGGTGGTGCCCTTGAGACCTTAACTAGATGATTTCTCCCACATAACTTGTGAACGCTCATCGACACTTAGTTTGCCTCCATAGAAAAGGATCGGCGAAACAAACTCTCTAGTCATTCCTCAAATAATTGGAGAATAACCAATCATATTAATATTTCCTAAATCTAAAAAAACATTACGCGTCCAAATTTATTTTTAGAACAAACTACATAAATCATAAGAAATTTAAATCAATCGACACGTTATACAAACGTCGCCATCTAACGTGACTACAAGTAACGGGGCTCTAAGCTTATAGGTCAACTACAACAATTCAAACCCAACTCATACCATTCAAAAATATGTCGTAATCACTTATAATAGTATACTCGACATATTATCACATAAAATTACAAATAAATTACCTGAACCGTAATGCTGACACAAACTTACAAATCAAATCCAACCACAAAATTCTAACTATACAGCTCTAAGCCCTATAACACATAATCTACTAATTTATAAATGAGAAAAAATATGGATTTACCGTGTGTTGACGAAGAATGACGGGAATGTGTGCAAAAAATTATAGAATCCACCTCAGGAAACTTCTCCGAACGGAATAGAGTCGCCGGAACCTAATGTTGGGTTCCAAGGGCTGTTAGATGGAGAGGAAAGTCATCAAACGCCGTGGATCGTCGAGGAAGAAAACAATGGTTTTGGCTAGAAGGGAAGATGGAACAATGTCGGTTGAGCAATGCCGGCGACTAAGCTTAGGCGAATGACGTGTTCGGAAGGGGGCAAAACAATGGCGGCTCGCATGGGCGTCGGAGGTATAACGCAGTCGGAGCAGCGGATTTTGAGGGAAAGAATAGGGTCGATCTATCAATTAGCCCGATTTCTTTAACTCTGGAGTAGTCGCTCATTAAGTGGGTGGCCCGGCCTAAATGAAGCTAGTAAGCTCACTAAGTCGGCGCTATAACATTACTTCCACGCCATGTCAGTGTTGACATGACTACCTTATCGCCCACTTAGTGGGCGACTATATATATTTCTAAATTTTTTTTAATGATACTTAATTCCCTAATTAAGTTTATAACAATACTTATTTTTAAAAAATTCCCTATTTCTAAAGACCATGCAGAAAGTCTGCTCGGGAGCACGGAGGAAGTGACTATATGCGAGAAGATGAAGTAAATGCTAGAATCATGAATGAATAACGTTTAATGAAAATTGGGATGGAAGTAGGGGTGTAAGTGAGCTAAGCTGGCTGTGCGCTGACTCGAACTGAACTCGTTATCAAGCTCACGAGTCTAGCTTGTCGAGCTTTGCTTGGCTCAAATTTGAAAGCTTAATAAGCTACCCATTTAATATCATATATATATATATATATATATATATATATATATATATATATATATATATTGTTGCGTCTTTGAGAATTTTATTCCGGTAGATGCGAGATCTTATGTAGCCCAAAATTATCAACACACAAGCGGGGATATAAACAGGGTTATCGTGGAAAACCGTTAAGGGAAAAACCACGGGGCTTGCCCGATCGAAGAACTTTCATATGTGTTCAAAGATCGGTCCTTGCTTCGTTAGTTGGGAGAAGAAGGTGTTCTGAGGCGGCAATATTCGGTATAGAAAAAATACAATATCGGTCAACTCCAACCCAAGGAGAAGTTTCCCAAAAGCGGCGAGCGATCTTACGGGAGCAACCTCTTGATCTTGAGGAGAAAGCGGCAAGCGGTCTTTTCTAGTCCTCACAGGCGATCTCTAGCGAGCTCACGATCTTGACATTCTTGGTGGTGGCGGTGGTGATAGATGCGTCGGCGTCGAGGTCGGTGGTTCTCGAGCTCTGGTCTTCAAATCGGTCCTCCCAAGGTGAGAATGAAGCTCTTTATAGATTTTTTGGGAGTGGCGGGCCTTGTAAATTCGTGGAAAACTCCAACCACTCCCATAACCACTTCCATCGGGCGACGGTCGCGATCCCCTCGATCGACGGTGTATTTTGATGATCTGGGTGCCTTAATGATGTTGGAATTGGGTTATCTTGGATTCGTTGGATTCGTCTTGGCGAACTCGATCCTATAAATATGTCGATTTTGGTGACCATTTTGGCGGATCGGGATCCATTTTCATGCTCGATAGCTTGATCAGTCGATTCGAGCTCGGATCGGACTATGCTTGATATGTTGCTTATCGTCTCATCGAGGCGGTCGGTTTATTTGCTTGCTCGGTGATTAGATCGAAGCATTTCGAAAATCTTGAGATTCGTATCAGATTAATTTTAGGATGTATCGGTTCTATTTTTGGGTGACATTATCTCGTCATCCAAAAATATATATCAATCGAAAATAGCAAATTCTTCAATGAAATTTGAGAGTCCATCAATCGCATTTTGAGAAAAGATCTTCATAACGAGATATTATAAGCGTGGAAGCTGATTGCGGGCATAAATGCGTGTAGGTATCTTGAGTGCGGAATTTGATTCTGGATCCATCCGAGTGAACGAAACTTCCTTGGCGTCCATGGCGTGGCGCCAATGGCGCCTTGGCCTTGCTATAAGCGCATGAGCCTTCAGCAGCATGCGAACAGAGTGATAATGGCAAGCCTTGATTGGGAATTATGGAATGGCGGAGCTTGGAGTGGGAAGCGCGGTTGAGCGAAATTTGTGATCAGCGGCGGACAATGGCGGGCATTCACCATGGCGATTCTTGCCAGCAGCGTTCGCCATGAACCGCAATCTGGTATGAGCCAGCGGTTGGCGGCGTGATTCTGGCATGAGCAGTTTCAACCCGCCCGGCGGTTAGCGCCATGGGAAGCGGTCACGACCGTGGCAGTTCGCGGCCAGCAACCCATAGCGCTCATGTAGCCTTAGCAGCTATGAGAGCTTATGGCAGCCCAGCCGAGCATACAGACTGATAGTTTTGATTTGGCGGTTTAGCGGTTTAGGCGGTTTTGCTTTGCCCTAGAAGTCTAAAACCCTCTAAGGTAAGAGGAAAGGCCTCATCTCTTCTCCTCTTAGAGTGCATAGCCCTCCACGGTGGGAGTTTGGGCACTCTTTTTGGATCCACCTCACCCAGTTGGAGTGCATAGCCCACAGGTGGGAGTTTGGGCACTCTTCTTGGATCAACCTCTTACCTCATCTCCACCAAGCTGAGTGCATAGCCCTCCCACGGTGGGAGTTTGGGCACTCTTCTTGGATCAACCTCTTCCACTCATCTCCACCAAGCTAGAGTGCATAGCCCTCCCACGGTGGGAGTTTGGACCTCTTGGAATAATTTTATCTCGATCGTCGAGTTGCGGTGATAATGGCGGTAGAGCCGGCGGTAGTGGTAGGCGAAGTGGCGGCGGCGGCAAAGCGAGTAGTCGGCACGGCGGCAGCGTCTGGTTGGCGAGATGGCCGGCGGCGATGGTGGTGATAAACGAAAGATGCCGGCAATGGTTGCTAGTGGCCGGCGAATGGCGATAGTGACCGATATTGCCAGCGGCAGTAGTCAGCGAGCAGCAGCGATGTTAGCGGCGATGGGTAGTCAGCGGCGGCGGCAGCGGTGAAACGGTAGTCTGAGTATCAGCGGATGTAAGCAATGGCGGTGGCAATGGAGCTTCGATAATCAGCCAGCGGTAATACGGCAACGATAGTGATCCGAAGATGGCGGTAGTGACCAGCGGCAATTAGCAGCGGTAACCGGCTGATAGTTGGCAGCGGCAGTGGTCAGCAGCCAGCAATGCGATAATGATCAACATGCTTGCGTGTAAATCAGCGAGATAAGCATGGTAGTGCTTGATCAATGATGGCGTCAGCTAACCAGCGAAGATGCCGCAATAGTTGGCTATGTAGCCAGAGTCAGCGGAGTAACAGATGGCCAGATGTAATCAGAACAGTAGTCAGCAGCGATAACCATTCTGATGGTTAGCGGCAAAGTGGTCAGCGGCGGCTAGCAAGTAGTCAATTAATAACGTCGGTAATAGAGATAATACGATAGTCGGCGATAATGGCAACTAGTCAGCCAGCATGGCGCGGCAACGATAGTGATAACCGGCGAAGATGGCGGAGTGAGCGGCAAGTAGTCAGCGGTGTCAGCTTCGATGGTTAGCGGTAGAAAGTGGTCAGCGGCAGCAATAACCAAAGTAGTCGGCAATTGATATCGGGTAGCGAGATGGCAAAGGTCGATGGCGTCAGCAGTATGTAACCGGCAATATAGTGGTAACCGATGATGGTAGTGGACCGGCGATGGTCGTCATAATTCGGCGGTAACCGGCAGCGATGGTGTAGTTCCTTCTTAGAAATGATTTCTTAAACGATGGATGGTTAAACGTTAAGTAATGCGTTAATGTGGAAAAGTTACATTAGCGGCGAGATTTTGACCCATCGAGGTTGTTTGTCGAGTGTTATGCGTTACTTATGGAAGAAGAATTAGTCCGTTGAGGATTTTGACTATCGAGGTTGTTTGTCGGTGTTGATGGCGTTAATATGGAAGATATATTGAATCGGCGATTTTGACTATCGAGATTGTTTGTCAGTGTTATCGATGGCGTTAACTGTGGAAGAGTTGAATTGAATCGGTGAGGATTTTGACCCTTCAGGTGTTACGATGGCGTTAACATATGGAAGAGGTCGAATTGAATCCGTGAGGATTTTTAACTATCGAGGTTGTTTGTCGGGTGTTACCGATGGCGTTATGGAAGAGGTTGAGTGAATCCGGAGGATTTTGACCCCATCGAGGTTGTTTGTCGAGTGTTACCGATGCGTTAACTATGGAAGAGGTGAATTGAATCCGTTGAGATTTTGACCTATCAGGTTGTTTTCGGTGTTTGCGATGGCGATGCTGTATGGAAGAATATAATTGAATCGGCGGATTTTGACCTATCGAGGTTGTTTGTGAGTGTTATAGATGGCGTTAACACGTGGAAGAGGTTGAATTAGATCGGTGAGATTTTGACCCATCGGGTTGCTTGTCGAGTGTTACGATGGCGTTAACTATATGGAAGAGGTTGGGTAGATCCGTTGAGGATTTTAACCTATCGAGGTTGTTTGTCGGTGTTAGATGGCGTTAACGTATGGAAGAGGTTGAATTGAATCCTGAAGAACTATCAGGTTGTTTGTGTATGACTTCGATGGCGTTAACACATGGAAGAGGTTGATTAGAAGTTGAGATTTTGACCTATCAGAGGTTGTTTGTCAGTGTGACTTCGATGAAGTTAACACATGGAAGAGGTTGAATTGAATAAATTTTGACCCATCAGGGTTGTTTGTCGAGTGTTATCGATGACATTAACTTTGTGTGGAGTGGGTAAAAGTTTTGACCTTTCTAGGTTATTGGTGGAATATTATTCGTCGGAACACAGATGGAAGAGGCGTGAAGTCACAAGGACCTTTTGACCTTTCACGGGTTGTTTGTGAGCTTTGCCGATGACGTGTATGGAAGATCGAGGTCCACCAGGGCGTTTTACCTTTCTGGGTTGTTGTCGGGCGTGACTCAATGCGAATTGTATGGAAGGGTTGAATTGATCCGGATTTTTTGACTATCGAGGTTGCTTGTCGAGTGTTGCAGATGGCGTTAACGCTATGGAAGAGGTCATTGAATCCGAGGATTTTTTATATCGAGGTTGTTTGTCGAGTGTGACTTCGATGGCGTTAACTGTATGGAAGAGGTTGAATTGAATCCGAGGATTTTGACCCATCCGGGTTTTGTCACGGTATTGATGAGCATTAACGGTGGAGTGGGTACAAAGTTTTGACCTTTCCAGTTATTGGTGAATATAATTGACGGCGCTTAACTGTATGGAAGAGGTAATTGCATCCGTTTGTGGTTGTAACCAAAGTTGCTCTATGGTCTTGCTTCTGGCGATAATCAATTAGATATACAAAATATTGATTTGGATAGTCCGAGATTAAGATTTGCCCCAGGTTGACAAAATCAAGGAATGGAGTTTGATGAATCTTCATTCTTGCGTGCTCTTAAAAGCATGAATTGCTCGGATGGTAGTTTGATCTTGTTGAGAAACTTGGATAATCTTTGAGATTAGGTTGCCCCGGTTGGGGTATGTTGATGAGTCGATTGATTCTTTTCATTGATGTGGATATCACTTTGAATGGGCCTTTGATTTCTTCTTTGATGGGGTTGTCTTACATGTTCCTTGGGGTGCTTGGAGATTATCCAAATTGTTGCGATGTGCATTAATAGCCTCATCGGCGAGATTTGTGCCTTCCACACGATGAACAAGTGGCATATGGGGCTGTCCCGATGAGTAAAAAAGGTATCGGCGGAGTCCTCAGAAAAACTCCTCTTAATAGTTCGGATTTACTCACGGTATTTGGCGACTTGAGAGGAGAACCTCACGGAAGTATTCTTTGAGGACTCTCCATCGTTACGGCGGTTAGAGATGTGATGAATCCACGATGATTCTCTTGTTTGAGAGCGTTCTACAAAAAATCGGCGAGCTCTCCAAATGATCGGACGGACCCTTAGCGAATAGAACCAATCTGAGCGTCCTTTGAGAGTCGGGAATACGACACAAGAGCGAGTCATTTGGATGTGCATGATCATTCGAAGTGATCGATATATCGTCTGGATCGGTTGTGCCATCGTAAGGTCCATCTTTGGGAAACTTGAATCTTGTCGAATGGGTATTGCGAGATGATCTCGGTGGCGAGGGGCGAAGTTTTGGAAGAAGCGGCGGAGAATGGATCATTGATTGTTTGCGGGAACTCTTCACACCGATTAGTCGTAGTTCATCGTATAAGGTGACATGGAGTTTCACCGATACGAGGCTGAGCCATTCGTGTGGGGTGAGTAGAACTGGCGGTATCCAGAAGTTCAGCATCTGGATGTGGTGCCAAGGGTTCTCTACTTGTTGATCCGGCATTCCCGGGTAATCATTCTCAGGAAGAAAATCTGGATTATGCTGAGGGCCGTGCGGAACCTGTGGCTCTTCCAGGCGTGTTGGAACGTTTTCTTGGGTCCTCGCGAGTCGAAGAATTTCGTTGAATCCTCCATCCTTTGAGCGATCTTCAAGAGGGGCGGGACCCTCACAGGACAGTCTGTTATGTAGAAGTGTTGGAGACTTGGCATCCTTGATCACGAGAATGAGGAAGCGTTGGGCGCAAACCCGTTTACCAACCATATTGGAGATATAGCAATGGGGAATTGTTTTCCACACGGCAGCTTGCGTCTTTGAAATTTTATTCGGTAGATCACGAGATCTTGTTAGCCCAAAATTATCAACACCTGGCGGGGATATGAACAGGGGTTATCGTGGAAAACCCGTTAAGGAAAAAAACCAGGGGCCTTGCCGATCGAACTTTCACTATGTGTTCAAAGATCTGGTCCTTGCTTCGTTAGTTGGAGAAGAAGGTGTTCTGATGAAACAATATTAGAGTGTAGAAAAATACAATATCGGTCAACTCCAACCCAGGAGAAGTTTCCCAGCGGCGATCTTACGGGAGCAACCTCTTGATCTTGAGGAAAAGGCGGCAAGCTGGTCTTTTCTAGTCCTGCAGGCGATCTCTAGGCGAGCTCGATCTTGAACTTCTTGGTGGTGCGGTGGTGATAGATGCGTCGTCGAGGTGTGGTGGTTCTAGCTCTCACGGTCTTCAAATCAGATTTCGGTCCCCTCTAAGGTGAGAATGAAGCTCTATTTATAGATTTTTTGGGAGTGGCGGAGCCTTGTAAATTCGTGGAAAACTCAACCACTCCATCCAGGACGGCGAGTCACGATCCCACCGATCGAGCGGTGTATTTTGATGATGCAGGTGCCTTAATGATGTCGATTGGGTGATCTTGGATTTGTTGGATTACGTCTTGACGAGCGCTTCGATCGACTATAAATATGTCGGTTTTGGTGACCATTTGGCGGATCGGGATCCATTTTATCTCCGATAGCTTGATGCGAGTCGATTTTCGGACTATGCTTGATATTCTTATGTTAGTCTCGAGGCAGTCGTTTATTTGTAAGTTTGCTGAAATGGTGATTAGATCGAGCGTTTACGAAAATCTTGAGATTACGTCTTGATCAGATTAATTTTAGAGGATGTATCGTATATATATATATATATATATATATATATATATATATATATATATATATATATATATATAATTATAATAATAATAATAATAATAATAAGCCCACTAGCACTCAGTTGCTCACTGTTGTCATCTAGGCCTCGCATCTAGTTCGGCTCCTAACGAGTCGGCAATACCTGTAACTCGGTTCGCACTTCGGCTTAAATGAAGGTCGAGAGACTCCCGATTCCCGTAAGGCCGAAACTCCTTCATTCTTCTTCATGCTCCACTTCGACTTTGGAGAGTCGCTTCTAGGAGCACGCACCGCTCTCAAAGCAAGACAGTACGTCGCCACCGAAGATAGAGGAATTCTTGCTCGGGCATAGACGAAGCTTGAAGGTACGGTTTGGCTTATTTATCCTTTTTTTTCTTGCATAAATCAGATTTAAAAAAGTTAAAAGTTTTTTTCTTATTCTTATGCGTGATTTCTTCTATTCAGGCTTGCATCGCATGATTTCTTCTGAGTTACTCACATGTGGTTGGCGGATCAATTGATTTCTTCTTAGATATGTGTTTTCCTTTTCCTTTCTTGTGTAAATCAGAAATCAAAATATTATTTGAGTTTTTTTTTTCTCAATTTCATGTATGTTTCTTCTTTTCAGATGCGAATCTTGTGATTTCTTCTAAGTTTCTAACATACACCATTTATACATACATGTATTTATTTCTCCTTCTTTATTTTTGTTAGTTTTCCTAATTTATTTTACAATTTGTGGTGAGGAATGATGTTAGTTTTTTCAATTTATCTCTCTTAGTTCTCCTTATTTTCTATTTGTTTTTATTATATCCTGATTTATGTTAGTGTTATTTGTGTCAATTGCACATATGAATTTTTTGACATAATTTTATTTGGTATTTTTTAATGATTTTATTTCATTTATATTGGCTTTCATTGGTTCATGTGAGCATAATTTTCAAACTTTTGTTTCAAGGGAATTGCATAAAATTAAGTTTGTTAAAGATTTTTTTTCATGTATTATTTTTTTTCTATTATGTTTTTTTTTTTGTATTTATTGTTGGGAGAAATGCTAAATTATTTTATTTTTATGGTATATTTAGGATGTTAAAAAAATATTCGAAGTTAATGTCGATTACTCAATGGATGTTAGGGTGAAAATTTTAAGGAGCATGTTCAATTTCATATGGATGACTAACAAAATTCTTTTAGTATTACTGACTTTGACATTAAAATGAGAATTATGATGATGATAATGATAATAAGAATGATGGTGATGGAGAGAATGTTGAAGATAATGATATTGATGAGATTGATGTAGAAAATGAAAATGATAATGCAACGGAAAGAAAGAAAAGAAAAAAGACATCAAAGATTTGAGAAGAGTTCAAAGAAATCATTCTTTCAGATGGTCAAAGGAAGGGTGAATGTATTCATTGTAAAAGAAGCTTGTTTTAGGAAATACAAGTGTTACCACCCAATTTAAAAGACATTTAGAGTGTTGTGCAACTAGAATTCGCTTTAAAGAAACAAAAATTACTAACTTTTTAGCCAACTGATAATAAAAATGCAAGGCACCAAACAGTTGAAGATGGATGCATTTTAACTACTCTCAGATATGATCATGAAAAAAGTCGATGTCCCATATCTCATGAAGTATTCAAGAGCTACTACACGTAATGATGTTATGTTGGTGTATGAGAAAGAGAAGAAAAGCTCAGAAACTCATTAAATAAATATAAATAGAATTAGCTTAATAATAGATATATAGAAGTCAAAGAATCAAAGGATATTTTTATAATTGTGAGAACACATTATATTGATACTTATTGGAGGTTACAAAATTTTGTTTTAAATTTTTTTGCATTTAGCTTCACCACACTCTACATTTGAAATTGTGGATACATTCTATCAAACACTTTTTGATTGGCGTCTTAAAAATAAAGTTTTTAACATATCAATTGATAGTGCAACTAATGATGACACTAACATTAAGTTATTGAAATTTAGTTTTAGAATCAAGAAAATATTATTTTTTGGTGTGCGACTATTTCATGCACGTTGTTATGCTCATATTTTGAATTTAATGATAAAAGATGAGATCGAAGTGTAGAATATGTTGTTGATAAAATCAAATATTCATTATTTTTTATTAATGCATCTAAAGGAAGATTACTAAAATTTGTTGATGTTGTGCAACTATTGCAATTCTCAACTAGAAAATTTTTGATGAATTGTTCTACTTGTTGGAACTCTACATATTCTATGTTGATAGTTACCTTAAAATTAAGAGAAGTTTTTTTTCTTATGGTAAATGAGAAGTTATATATGTTAATTGTCATAAAGATAAAGAGTGGGATAAAATTGAGAAAGTTTGTGAAGTGTTGGACTTCTTTAATGAAACAACCAATATCATCTAGTAGTGAGTACCAAACAACTAATTTATTCTTCTCTCAAATTTGTACTATAAAAAAGTTTTAGACGAGTTTAATTTCATCTGTTTTAAAACTTATAAATCAAAGATTATAAATGAAGTGATGCTAGTTATAAATATTTATAAGCTTGCATGTGATGATAGCATAAGATGTGTATTATGAAGTTCTCTTTTCTTCTCGTAATATGGTTTCACATAGGATTTGCAAGTATATAGTTCATTTGAAAAGAACACAACACTTGCCTAAAATTCTATACCTCTATATTAAGACTTAGGAAGGACCTTCATATTACACATGTAAATTACAACCAAGTCAAACATAATCTCTTGCATGATTCCTTATCTATTTGGTTCTTTTTGTACATCTACATGTATCTAAGAAGAGTGGTATATCAGTCTAGACATCCCGGGACTGCGAGTCTTTAAGTAGCCCTAAGTAGATCTTGTACCTTACGCCCCTGGTGTAGAAAATAATGGCGTTGTACTCACTTATAACTTTTATACATGGGAATGTGCATTTAGCTAATGAATGAGAAATTCCTCTTTTCTACATAAAAAAGACATGCATTAATGATCCAATTAATAAATAGAATATCTAAATTTTCAAATCACATCTCTTTGCATTCATCATCTAATTGTGCTAAGATTTGCATTACATGTATAAGTATGCTTAGGATTATTCATATGTATGGTATATATGGTGGAAAGAAATGAATGGTGTGTGTTATGTGATAGAATCTACCTAACTAATCTTAAGATGCTTTCTTATTGAATAGGGCTATTTAGAAATCTAAACTTAGGGTTAATTAAAACACATAATAAATCATTCATTAAAGAGAATTTAATTAATTAATCTACCTTAGAAATGCTTTAAGATAGGGATGAAAGAGAGCTTCTCTCTTCTTCTTCTTTTCATAACATTTGATCACTAAGTGTAGGTTCATTCAAACCAAATCAAATCACCAACTAAAATTGAAAAGTCAATTAAATCACTTAAAATGAAACCACCATCTAAATTGAATCTTTCACACTTGGAAAATTTCAACCTTAAAACCCTAAAAAGACACAGCCTTAAGTGGCACACATTAGGTAAGTCACCACTTATAACTCTATGTTAGGGTGGTGCATGATTTGATGCATGATTTTATTTTGTAGTGTAATATTTTAGACTGGATGTTACTGTGTATGTGTGTATATTGGATGATAGGGCAATCTTAGGCTAATCATATTTTCTACAGGAGGTTGTGTTTAAGGGGCATTGTAATAAGAATATAAATGCTTTTTTGCTATGCATGTTGCTTATATCCCTAAGCATAACCCAAATTAGGATATATGGGCTTGGTTATCCATGTGTGAGGTACTAAGTTCAAATTATTTTTATAACTGCTTGGGTTGTATGGTATATTTAGCTAACATTTATTTTGCAGGTGTAGCTAGATTTACTTTCTTTCCTTTTAATGTAATTTTTACAATAGGATTATGATAAGTGTTATGGGGATTAAGATGAACATTGGTTATAAGACCATATCTTATATACCATGTGAGGCCTTGGAGCAAACTACATCCCAAGTCAAACCAAAAGAAAGAAAGAAATGGAAAAAACTAAGATGAAGGAATAAAGGACAAGGAGTGAAGAATGGAGGATAAAGAATGAAGACCATAACACTTGTCATTTCATAATTGTAATTTATTCTTTCATTATACCGAGATGTATAAGGGTAGAGCTCGGCTACCCATATTTCTTTTCGGGTTGTGTGGTGGAACCCGACCACATCGGCCTCTTATTCTTTTGCACAAATTTTATAAATCAATTGATGTTATGTTTATGATTGCATAATTAGGATGACATGATTTTCATAGCTTCTTAATTGTTTGATGATTATTGAATGGCCGGATGATTAGTCTCTTGGGAAAAATAAATTTTCTATCCAATTAATCAATTCAAAATAAAACTAAATAATTCATAACCTAAAGCCTAAGGTATAAATCAAGATAATAAAAGATTTAGCAACCCTTAGTTGGATGTTGTATATCATATGTATAAATCATATTATCTCACTCTTGCCAATGGAGAGCTTCCACCTTGGTCAGAGAAAATGACTTGACCTTTGAGAGCCATGGTGGAATTACACCTCATTCTTTTTGATTTTGGCCCATGAATGATTTTTTCATGCATTAGGCATATAAAATCCTATAGCCTGTCAATAAAATAAAATCAAAAAATCAAATAATAAAATTTACATTAGATTTAGGTCATTATTCATGCCCTTCATGATTTAGTCTCTTAGGTGAATTTAAGGACTTAGTTCTTTTCTAAATAAATAACATCCTAACCATCTTGCAAAGCATATGACTTACATGTATTTAAAATCAGGAGGAGTTAGGCTATCACCCAGGTGTAATAAGTCCAAATGGTCGGGTGATTTATTCTCTCTTATGGAGGTAAATATATACCCATTTTCACCTTAAATTTAGGTCATGTTTTGGCCTCAAAGCTCTCTAGATTTAGGATCAGGTTGTTATTTCTCTTTGAGGCTACAAGCATAAATCCTCACCTCTTAGGCATTTCTACAATCTTGTATATTGTGGAATTGTAAGCCAGATTTCTAATAAAAATTCAACTCAAACATATAATTCTCCTAATTTCAAAATATAAAGCCCAACCATAGGATAGTTTGGGATGCCCATTAGGTTTTAGTATCATGAGCATCCCCTACTCATCTCCTTTGGTTTTGATAATAACTCTCTTCTTTTGATCAATCCCACTTGATTTTCTAAAAATAATTGATTGATAGTCTATCTTTGAAATCTTTGGAGACAACGATCATTTATATTAATGAGAGTATTCTAAGGAACCTCATTCCTTAGATGTAATTAACTATATGGGCTTGCCTCCATAGAACTTAATCGACTTAAAATAAATACTTTACTTTTCTATGTAAAGTAGGGAAATATCTATGGTACATTCAAGACCCAATGCCTTAGGAATCCTCATTAGATGATTAGCTCCATTATAGGATAGTGTCTTCTATCTCTCGAGATAGTACACTATTCTTTAATGTTAAACCCGATCACCCTAATGAGTACATCTGTGAAACTTTGTGGTGTCCCCTCACATAAACACACATAAACTTATAAAAATAAACACCATAATGTGCTTGAAAGAGCTTCAATTTATAGTTCTTGGTTGGTCAAAAGAAATAATGTTCAATTCTTACCAATTACTTCAAATCAAAAGAATTTGACAATTGTGTGTGCACAACATAATAATCCCGGTAGATCATGTGGCACATGCATTGTAGAACAGCGATTGGGAGGTGCTTGGAGAATATCAAACTTAGATGCGCACACACATGCATCAACACTATGGTTAGACATGTACATCTAAGTTCATTACTTATTTCATAATACTATTATGAGAACTCAGATAAACTTGAAACCGAGAGAGATTATTGGCTGAATGAAATCAAACTTTATTATTAAAGTATCTTATATGAAGGCATGGGATGTACGACGTAAGAGTAATAAAGCAATTTTTGAGAGTTGGGAGGACTCATACCGCTCTCTCAGTCTATTCATTGAATCATAAACACAGCTTGGTGTGGTTGTAGAGACATATTCCCTTGGCGCTCATCACCATTGCTTAAGACATCTAAAGAAAACTTTAAAAAAAAACGGTTAGAAGAATGGGTATTGCATGTCGAATTTATGAAAAAAAAATATACATGACTGTGCACGGATGACATAAACATATTGAATCGATATATGATTGATATAAAAATGTTAAGGCAGAAGCGTTCCAATGGTTAATAGAATGTGATGTTTCTATGTGGTCACTGGTTCACGGTGGTGGTAAGTGATACGGTACTATAACGACTAATGCTTCTGAATATTTTAATAGGGTACTAAAGCATGCAAGGGGTTTACCAATTCAAGCCCTAATAGCTACCATTTATTATAACATTGTTGATTTATTTTTCAAGAGGTTTGAAAGTCTCAGTCATAATGAAAACTCAAATGAATTTATTTTTGCTCCAAGAGCACAGACTGTGTTGACTAGGTTTGAACGTGAGGCTAGACACTATCCACAACTAATCAATATAAATGCTAATAAAATGCAAGTGTTCGACATGGGATGTAGCTCCTTCAGAGTTGATATCACTGATGATCAGCTATGTAAATGTAACTATAACATAACACTTATTTATCATATGTCATGTGGTCATTCAATTGTTGTGTTAGTCCATCGAAGATTAAATTATTTGACGTGCGTGTCAAGATACTACACAATGCCCATGTATATGAATACATACTCCACAAACTTTCATGTTTTGTTGAATCATAGTAATTTGCCAGATTTTGATGAAGAGAGGGGTATGTATCCGTTGTTGACACTCAATGTTAAGAGACGGTCAGGAAGACCATGCACAAGTAGATATAAGAATACTATGGACGAGAGTAGAGAATAAAACAATCGAATGTGCAGCTTATGTAAATCAGTTGGTCATTACTGGACATCGTGCCCACACAACCCGAGTAGTAGAAGGTTAGCATGTATAGTTTGCTAAGCCGAGATTAATATAAGTAAGCCTAAACATTTCCTTAAAGCATTTTTTATTTTTCTATTCAGCACTTAATCTAATATATTTCTGACATTGTAATTTTTTATGTGTTATTTTGTTATATGTACGATGACCGAGGGGCCTACCTGGCCAACTAGATGTCAGCGGAGGAGGTAGGTTGGGGTGATCGATGATGTAGTAGATCCGACACCTACAGAAGTTCATCCCAACATTTCCTCCTTGCGTGGCCGACATAATGCCACACACCTGGATACGGTATGAATTTAATTGTTAATGTTTAATACAATTTATTTTTAGTACTAACTTGATTTGACATTGTAATTTTTTTTGCAAGGTATTATTTTGGAGGTTGCATCGCATCTACTTATATTGAAAAAGTGGCTCATTACCTACTTGAGGTTTACATCTTCCCTGCAGGTTGTATTGTGTTAGTTAGATATATTACATTCGACTGGATCATCTCTTGTTGACTGCGTTGGTTGAGTGGTGGTCTCCTCAGACCAATGCTTTTCATTTAGCTGTCATTGAGATGAGCGTTACCTTGCAGGACGTTGCGATGATTCTGGGCGTGTGTATAGATGGATGTCCGATCATTGGACCTCTCATAACTGGAGAGGTGAAGCGGTGGCAGAGTTGGCATGAATGCTACGATGAGTTATCAGGTCAGCACCCTATTACAGGTACTATATATCATGATCGGAGCAACCCAACTATCACTTCATCATTCAGGATGGGTCAGACGCACGCACAGACCTGTATGCCACTAAGGTTTTTAGTAAGAAACTTAAGTGTTTTTCAATTGGTTTAATATACTGATGCTTTCTTAATTGATTGACTTATGAATACTCATTCTATGTGTGTCAGATGCCTATTGGCAATGTTAGGCTGTATCGAGATAAGCTTGATAGACTACTATAGAGCCAGGTATTAAACATAAATTGTAAAGACTTTTTTAGAAATGTTAACTGAGGGTTGACCAGTTGCTTCTCATACTTGCATGTTACATGAGAGCCGTATGATATTTTGATTAGATTTTGCTTATCAAATATTTTCCTTGTTGGTGAGGCCATATGGCTGAATGCGCTCCCATTATCAATTGAAGAGGGTGTAGTGGTACCACGTGAGTTCTTCATCAGTTTGGACACTTACTACGCATAGAAGTAGCATCGATGGATCCCAGCTTTAAAAGCGTCGATGGTCGTGGGAAAGCTGATACTGATTGAGTTCAGTACCATCAGGTGCACATAGCTATTTGGGAGAGCAGGAAAGATCACATTGTCCATGTAGATGATGATGAGGAGGATAAAAAATAAGCCCTAAACCGCTACATGTCATTGATTAAGTCGTGGGCTTCGCTGTACTTACTGAAAGCCCCTATTGATCTGCCAATGACATACTATCCCAGAGCACCTGTTGAGCGAGCCTATGCAAGTTAATAGTAGTTACTGCAAATTTTCTTAAGTACCTACGTTTAAATATTTGATTTTAACATCTACTCATTTGGTTAATATAGGCGGAGCATATCTTAGCGACTAAAGATATCTTACAGCCTTTCTTTGGACGTCCGGACTCAAAACTTATAGATGGCGTAAATAGGTATGAGAAAATATGCCATGATATGAGATTACACATGCACATTAACGATCCTCGCTTCCAGCACATCGCAACAGAGTATATGCCACAAGAGTATGCTTCAACTCCAACTACACAGACATCATACATGGGGTGTAGGACCATCTACTTATGCTGATCCAAGGCCTTCAACTTATCAGCAGAGCTCTCAGTCTCAGCCCCATACAAAAGTTGCACATTCACTAGATTGGGTGCCTATAGGAGAATCACAGCCAGAGCTGGGTTCAGATGTTGGAGGCTAGGATTAGGGACCACATGGAATCTCCCATCAGCTGCGTGATTGTTCATTGCAGCCACCTATGCACTACACTCCTGGTATTGTTACGATAGCATATGAATGTCATTGTAGGTGATAGTTTCTAAGATGTATGTTTATTTTGATATCTCTATTGTATTTGTAACCTTGATCTATGTATACATAAATGGAGATTCGTAGTTGATTGCACTTGTAACATTTCTTAAAATGAATATTGACCATTAAATTTTTATTTTAGTAAGATATCTCACTTAGATACTACTTATTAAAAGAACTTCATCACTTAATTTCACTAGTTACATAAACTTTCCCCCTAAATCAACACAATGTCTTAAACTCAACCTACAGATCTTCAAAGGCTTACATCTTCTTAATCAACACAATGATGCATGAACAATCTAAATTACTTCTAGTGTAATGAAAAATATAGTTCAAACTTAATGAAAACTTTGTTTAGTAAGATATCTCACTTACTAACATACTAATTCTTAGCTGCTAAATGCAATTTAAAAAAAAAAAATCAAAGCACGACCGACTTTATTAAAAGCGCTTAACCGTTTATGCACTTTAATTTTTTTTTTAAATGTACTTAAACAGTTGATTATGTTTAATATGATACTTGTTTTTTTTAAAGAAGTTCCCTTCTCAATGCATTGTTCTTGGATCCTTGTCCATGTCATGATGTTCTCCATTATTAAACGTAGTTAGCAATTCACCATAATGGCAGGAAGCTTCCTCTCATGTCATCTTGTTGAGTGCAACCGCTATTGCAATATTTATAACCAGTCATACCTCTTCCTGCCGATTTATCTTCTTCTTCTCACTCAAATGGAGCACCGCATCCCCATCCTACTTCTTCTTCTTCTTCGTCTTCTTCCAAGTTCGTATTGTCAACTTCTCCCCATAGTCGATGAGTTACACGGAACGCATATATACGTCATCGACGTGGAGAGACATGAGAACCACGAGCTCCTCAGCAACAGTGATCTCGAGAGCTATCACCTTTCCTTCCTACCAAATTCCACGCTCGATTCTGGCGCGCCACGGCTGCTCTACTCCTACCGTCACGTCCTAAGTGGCTTCGCCGCTCGCCTCACTCCCGGAGAGTTGGAGACCACCAAGTTAAAACCAGGCTTCCTCAATGCACAACACGATGGCTACTACCAACTCGCGACAACCTACACACCAAGGTAAGGGCGGTCTTGCCAAAAATCAAAGTTAAAAATGGTTGGCCTCAGTCTTTTGAGCCTGATATGAAGCTTCCAACGTGGCAACCTATGTTGTTTCAAATTTTGTTCTTAAACAAAATTTATGAGAAGCGATTCATTACTAAACTATTGGAGAAGTTAAAGTAAATGAGAGAGATCATTAGTTAGATCACACGTTTAGTAAATTTTTGAGTAATTTTTTTATAAAATAATAATTTCAAAATTCATGAGAATAATTTATTTGACAAGTTTATATAATCTATATAATAATGTATTTTAAAATTAATTTGTTTTATAAAAATTAACTCATTTGTCATTACTAGCTCATATTAAACCTCATATTCCGTGCTAAAATTTTTTTAACAATTTTAAATATTTGTTAAATAATATATTTATAGAAATTAATATTATATTTACTATCTAATGTATGTTAAAAGTTAGTTTTTTTTATAATAGAAAAGAAAACTGATAAATTTTAAAATATGTTATATAATTATATCATAAATTACAAATATAAAAATTCAAATAGAAATTATCCTCATAAATGTTTTAAAAGAATTTTTTTAAAATGTAGTTATTTTGTAAATATAGAAAAGATAGCATAAAATATACTTATAATTTTACCTCAAAATTTTTGTTTCACCTAACTATATTATAAGTTCAAAATAAGATTTTTTATTTTATTTTTGAAAAAAAACAATAAGTATTAATCGAATACATGATCAGATGACCTTATTAAACAACCTAAGCAAACTACTAAGCCTCATAGATATAGAATAAAGGGGGCATTTACATACATAGCACACAATTCATATATATTTATATATCAAACATCCAAATTTAAATATTTACATATATATAACATTTAAATCTTTATTATTATAAAAAAATAGCACTTTTTTTAATTTTTTAAAGTAAAATTTATCTTTTGTAGCATAGAAAAAGTGTTATATTTATAAATATCTAACTTTAGATATTAGATATGCAAATGCATAAAAATTATGTGCTATCTATATAAATTTTCGCTAAAATAAAATTTGAAAACAACGATCAAATAGCTCCCAGAGGGGCCATCAGAGTTGCCACGTTAGCATGCCAAGTTGGCTCAAATAAAAGCGATTGGAATGTTTTAAATATTTTTTTTTCATGCTTTTTCTGCTAAATCAATCAATTAAAATGATCATTTCAAAATTTTTGCAAAATTTATTTGAATGGTTTACTCAACCTATTTTTAACACAAAGGTGGAAAATTTATTATTATATACATTTAATTTTGTAAATGCACATGCGTTGCATACATCATAAAATTTGTGCCACTAAAATATTATTCTAATATTTCGTAGGCACTATTAATATTTTTACACCTAATTAGTAAGTGGAGTGACAACATTTGTTCAAGAGATAATCCATAGAGATGATGTTGACCAAAGTGGGAAAGAATATTTCTCTTCTACAACAACATATATTCAAATTATAGGGGTGATTAAATTAGATGCTTTTTATACATAAATATAGAAATCTTATTAGGTATCTTGGATTGACAACAAATAATTTATGGGGATCCACCATGAAGGGCAAAGGTCTCATCATTGGCATAATCGACTCCGGTATCAAGGCTAGGCATCCTTCATTTAATGACACAAATATGTCACCACCACCTCCCACTACAAAATGGAAGGGTAGTTGCTTCAAAGGATTTGCTTGCAACAAAAAAATCATTGGAGCAAAAGCCTTTTTTAATGGGACCAACCCTTCCCCTCATGACACTAGTGGGCATGGAACCCATGTGGCAAGCATTGCAGCTGGCAACTTCGTGAATAATGCAAATGTTCTTGGAATGGCAAAGGGTGATGCATCTGGCATGGCACCCATGGCTCATCTCTCCATTTACAAAGTTTGCTTTCCAAAATATGGCTGTAGATATAGTGATACATATGCTGGTATTGATCAGGCGATAAAAGATGGAGTCGACATAATCTCGATGTCTCTTGGAGTTGGGCATAATGTTACATTTTATCTAGATGTTGTTGCTCGGGGTTCTTTGGCTGCGATACAACATGGGATCATTCCTGTCACAGCCACTGGAAATGATGGACCTAAGACCAGCACACTTAGTCATAGTGCACCATGGGTGTTGACTGTTGGTGCATCAACTACTGATCGAAGAATAACCTCTTTTGTGGAGTTAGGAAATGGTAAAACTCTTCTTGGACAATCAGCATACCAACCAAAGACTTGGAATTCTAGTATCTTCTGGCAACTTGAGTATCCTGGAAAGCATGGTGATAACAATGCTACTTGTTGTGTGCCAAGTGCGATTACTAAATTAAATTTAAGAGGTAATTATACTATCATGATATTCAAGTCATTAATCTATTATGCATTATATTGATCATTGTTAATTTCATAATATCTATTATTATTATGTAATTAAACAATATTTTTGTTTAGTTAATTAGTATGAGCATAGATGCACTGAATTTGTGTTAATCTTATGAATATTAGAATCAATACTTTTTACAAATATAACCATAAAATTATATGCAAAACATAACGAGTTGAGTTGTGTAAAATTAAAAAAAAATTGAAATGTTCTCCTTATGTAAATTTTAGTAAGTTTATGAGACTATATGAAATTTAAATAAAATATACTCTTGTATTACAAGATAATAAGCTTAAAATTTTTTTTTTTAAAAGATAATATAAAATTCACGATTATATTATTCATTCCTTTTTCATTTACCCAAATCCTATATCTTTCAGGATTCATAATAATAATATTCTTACATTCATGTTTGTCACAGGTAAAATAGTGTTGTGTCAGCCTTGCATGGTTAATGACGAGGAGAGAGGAGATGCCGCATATAAAGCTGGGGCACAGGGCATGATTGTATTGAACTTCCAATACACCACTGCCTCTCCCGCTCACGTTCTCCCAGCGTCTGAACTACTCAGCCGCAATAGAAATTTTAAACTACTACAACAAGAACCGAGCCAAAGCGTCTGCTGCCATACGCTTCAATGGCACCAAGTTCGGATTCATACCCTCCCCAGCCGTTGCATCCTTCTCCTCCCGCGGCCCGAGCCGCATGAATGGTGGGATCATCAAACCAGACGTGCTCGCCCCAGGAGTCAATATCCTAGCTGCCTGGCCAAGAGACATCGGCCCAAACCCCAACCCGGTCGCGACCCACACCTTCAATTTTGAAAGCGGAACCTCCATGGCCGCGCCTCACGTATCAGGGATTGTGGCATTGGTGAAGAGCAAGCACCGTGGGTGGACACCAGCGGAGATCATATCAGCGATCGTGACAACTGCAAATGACTCATGGACAGCTGCTGGTGACCTCATTGTGGACGATAATTCAAACAAAACTGCAGGAATATACGCCACAGGGGCTGGACTGGTGAACCCCCTGAAAGCAATGGATCCGGGCCTTGTGTTTGGGATCATCTTTGACGACTACATAGGATATCTCTGTGGATTTGGATACAACATTACTGAGATGACGTGGATGGTGGGGAAGCGGACCAGTTGCACTGGGGTTAAGAATCTAACCGCAACAGAACTTAATTACCCGTCGATTGCTGTGAATTTGACACGATTGGCAACGACTCAAAATGTGAGAAGAACAGCAAAAAATGTGGGGGATCCAAGAGAGGATTATGTGGCTAAGATTACAGAGCCAATGGGGGTAAGAGTTGATCTATCAACTTATACACTGAAATTTACGAGGTCGAATCAGGAGATCAGCTATGACATGACCTTTATGTTGAATGGTGCTTATCCAAGCCAAGGGAGTGACATGATAAGAAGAGGGAAAATTGTGTGGGATTCAGGAAAGCACGTTGTCACGACACCTATTGCTATTAGGTTTGCATAATTGGCTGATTTAGGCATGCGTTGCTTTGGCAATGCATTAATAATATATGAGGGTCAATAATAAATGCTCATACTAAATATATTTAGTACAACAAAAGGCTAATCCTTGGAATTTCAATAAATAAAAATCTAATTTACTTATGCAATGCATATGAATTTGTATGGTCCTTAATTATGTACTCTTTGATACAATAAAGGTATTCTATTTCAAGGAAGGTCATGATCTTTTTGTGAAGTTCTTAATTGGTTCTTAAATAGCCTATATATTTATGTATCAATGAAGAGAGATTATTAATAGATAGTTGTGCCAATAGATGATTCCACATAACTACTTGACCCAACTTCCTCAAAAAAAATTTATTCTAGTTAATCCACTTACTAATTAGGTCGAATTTGAGTTAAGCCTCTAGATTCCATTATCATTTAGGATACTCCTAGTTGACCCAAGTTATCTAAAATCAACTTAAAATTGGCCAGAATACTTAAACCTTTTTAGTCATTCCTTACTTCTACCTATGTGATGTGTTTATTAGAGAAAAAAATTTAGGTTAAGATATTTTCAATAATTTTTTATTAGAATAGAATTTGAAAGAATTAAATTTATTTTGAGATAAATAAAATATGATTTTTGCATAGGTTACACTCATCTTAAAATAAAATTGAGGAATTTGAGATAAATAATTTTAGATTAAGATATTCATAATGATTCTTCATCAAAAAGAAATTTAAAATTATTAAAATTATTTTAAGATTAATACAATATAATTTTTATGTGTTACAATCATTTTAATGTTAATCTGACTAATCTGAGATAAAAAATTTGATCATGATTTATTGAGATTTTTTTTTCTTTCTGTTACCAATGCATTGAACGTACTAGTGCTATTAATAAAAAACTATGATGGTGGAGGGAAAAATGAACACCTCAGTAAGTGAAAGGCAAAAATTTTAAATTATGTATAGATTAAAACTTAATTAAGGCATTGTGTAGTCAATGGGCGACTAATAGCCACGTCGGACGGCATGACGCCTCTTCCGCGGGATGAGAGCTAGTCACTTGTTTAATGGGCAACTAGCTCTATAAATAGCTAGTCCCGTTAAATGGGTGAGCATGTAAAATTAATTTTTTTAAGCTTTAAGAGGTTTGATGGAGAAGTATACAAAAAAGTAAGGAGGATCTACATATGATATTTGTTGATTTAGAGAAAACTTATAATAAAGTTTCAAGAAATGTTCTTTGGAGAGTTTTAAAAAGAAAGGAGTTAATATTGATTATATTCAAGTCATTAAGGATATATATGCTAGACTTGTTACTTGTGTCCAAACACAAGGAGGATTGATAACATACTTCCCTAATTCAGTTGGATTACATGCAAGATTAGCTTTTTAAGTCTTTATCCTTTTGTTTTATGTTATAGATGTTTGTACGAGCCATTTACCTAAAAATGTACCTTGGTGTATGCATTTCAAGTTGGATGGTTGAAGTGGAGGAGTGCATCTGGCCTGTTGTGTGATATAAAAGTATAAATTGATGGTACAGATGAAAAATATAGTAGCATAAATATGAAAAAATATTACTAGTGTTACAGATAGTAGTAAACGCAACTATGTTACAATACAAATAATAAAACAGAAGTGACAGATAGCAAATAAATAAATACATGTACTACAAACACATAAGCAACACTATCTTAAACAGCTATCTCCTCCGTCGTCTACATGGAATCACACCACTCCCACGCGTATATTGATCAGTATGTGATATGATCCGATGCGATGGTGGTCTCCAATGGGTTCTCCATGAATCACATCATCATGCAATGTCAATCCAGATGTCTGTGTAGAATAGTCCTATGATGGGATAAAAGGCGGCTATGATTGAAAACTATGATGGTTCGTAGATGGACTTGGATCAGCATATGTAGATGGTCCAGCTCCCCAATCATATAGCTTCATCGCCTAGGCTGAAACCTTCTCGTATGAGACACCCTTTGCTCGTCTAACGTGTGTCTTATATACCGTAGCCTCAAGTCCCTACAAAGCTTCTCATATCTATCTATGGCACCCTATAACTCATGCATCTGCAACCGGAGATGCGAAAGATGTCATGAGTAGCGATATTCTCGGTATGAAAAATAATATTTGAAATTAGCCTCAACTATATAATCAACATATTGAATTTTTCAAAATACCTATGTTATTACTAACATACGCGCTCTATAGGTGCTTTGTGATAATAAGTAGTCGGAGGATCTGTCGAGGCCTTCAGTAGATAAAGTGAAACCCATGATCTAAATGAGGATATGTATTGATTAATAGTAGTCAGTCCGTCCTCATCCCCTTTCAACCCATCAACTATATGCCCTCTCCTCCTCTCCCACATAGCTATGTGTACCTGGTGATTATCAACCCAATCTATATCAGCTTTTCCATGGCCATTGACCCTTTTGAAGGTAGGGTCTACAGGTGCCGTGTCAATCCTAGTATAAGTCCAAATTGTCTAAGAAATTGATTTAGTAGGTGTCATTCTACTCTCTTTCAGTTGATGAGTGGTGCTCATGCTAACCAAATATTAGAGCCTGTTCAACATATACATGTTAGGAGTTGCCTGATCTGCTCAATATATGGCTCCCAAATCACCTGTGCATATTACAAGGTATGTTCAAATAAGCATAAACATTATAAAAATTATAATCAATGACTACTCTGAAGGTCATACATGTGTATGTAGCAGACCATCCAACTCATTCCTGTATACTGTCATGTTCTCCACTAGCATCTGGCGCACATATCACTCATTCTTCCTGTTTGAAAACTATATTTAGAATATACATATAAGCATAAACTTGAATTATAAAAATTAAATTTCTAAGGACCATCATATCAAATAAAGCTATTTACACCAAACCAAAGCTTCTTTCATGCAATTTTTAACTTCATGTTTTGATTTGGTTTAAAGATGTGAGAAGAAATTTTTTGCTGATCCTAACCCATTCCCATGTTTGTTAATTAATTTGGTTTAATGAAATGTGATTAAGTTGATTTTCTGAGTTAATTAAGTTATAATATGCATTAAATACTTTAATTAACCCTTTCCTATGTTTCCTTAATATAATCATCCAAATAATTATGAGCCAGCATGATATGCATATGAATTAGAAATTAAATTAGCAATGATCCTAAGAAATAAAAAGAACCTAATGAAATTGGCTCATAATTAATGGTCAATTAAGTTAAAAAACTTAATTAAGTACTATTATGGTTTTCCTACTCATGTGGGTTAACCATAATTTCCCTAAATGGCTTTAAATTGTTAAACACCTAAAGGCCTACCCAAGATTTACTTAATTAAAATTTAATATAAATATGATTTCAATTTAACTAATTAAGTGGTTTAATTAATTAATTAAGCCTTGATTGATTTAATTACTCAAATGAACTTAAGGAAATATATTAGGGAGGAGACCCTAACCTTATCCCATGGGTTCATTCACTGTTGAACAATGATTAACCACTTAATTAATTATTTTTTACTATTCATAGGATTAATTAATGATTAATTAACTTAAGAGAGTAATTAAAGATTATTTAGTCAATTTCCCTAATTAATAAAGTAATAAATCCCAAGAAAATTATGGGAGGTAGAGGGTTTCCCATTAAATTAACCCACAAATTTTGGGTTTAATTACTTAAGTAATTAAAGAATTGTTAAGCCAATTAATTTTATAATTAAACCTTAATTAAGCCTTAATTACTATTCCAAATTAATTAAAAACATTTTTAATAAATTTTCCTCTGAAATACCTTTAAAATGAGTATTTATTTATATTTTTCTTAATTTTTCTATAATTAGTTATAATTATTTACAAATTTTAGCCATTAAAATGCATCAATTAAGCTTAATTAACCCTTAATCCCATCGCACATGCATGACGCACGGCTTTCCACGCGTGGTACCGTGGGATTGATTTTAAAAACAATCATAGCTTTTGCATGGAACGCGCTTTCTCATCCAATCGAGAAGACGATTTACCATATGATTAAGATTAAGATTATAGATCTATCGATCACGCCCATCATTATCACATAACGGATGGTGCTTGATATATTGTCACGCGAGGAGAGATGGGCCATCGCCATTATTATCCGAGCACCGAGCTCGGATCGACTCCAAATAGATTTCACACCTTCGCACAAAGTTTCCAAGGGGATCCAATGGCTAAGATCACACAGCGTGTAAGTTTTCTTCAAAAAGCTCTAACTCATTTTTCACTCAAGGTCAGTTTTAATGGCATACCTCACTGGAGCTCAAGACTGGTGGAAAATCTAATGATGGAAGCAAGCCCATGCAAAGCCTTGATATTTGTGGACAATAAGCTTGGGAGGTGCTGATCGAAGTCCGCCCTTTCATCATCGGGAAGCTTGGGGGATGATTCGTTGTTGCTTAATTGGCTCTAGAGATGGTGTGTGCAAAGTTAATTGCACTTTGATTGATTTTGAGCAAATGGGAATCAAGGGAGGATGCCCTATTTGCTTGAAGGAAATGAGAGGGAGGCTTGGGGTTTTGGAAAAGGAAAACTCTCTGGATGCTCTAGCTCTACCATGCCTAAGCTTACATGTTTTGGATTGAAATGAGGGGTATACCCCTCATTCCCAAGATCGATTCGACTTTGGAAGTTTGTGGATGTCCACCACCTGGTTGGAATGGGTAGAATCATCTGGCTCGATTTGATTGGCCAAGGCTTGGGAGGTGGCTGGCAAGAGGGATTAGTGGGTGTCCTTGGGTTTCCATGTGCACTAATGAGGGAGGTGAGGTGATTTCACCTCCCATGGTCACCTAACCAACCACCCTTGGGTCGGTAGTCCGCCTAGGTGGACCATTGAGAGAGTGTCAAGTGGCCAAGGAATGAAAATGACTACTTACATGGGGGATTTGTCTCAAATGATACCCTAGACCTAAGGGTAGAATGGTCATTTGGTATTGGATTTGATTTGGACAGATTTGTAATGAGTCAAAAGTGGGTTAGCCCAAATTTCAAGTGATTTGCAGTTCATTTTATTTGATTTAGCTCAATTTGACTCAAATGGGTCAAATTAAGTTAAGTTGGGTCAAGTTGACCAATTAGTTAAATTAGGTCAATTCAAGGGTTAGGACAAGTTTATATGATCATTTGGGATGTATTGGTGTCATTGGTTTAGTTTGATTTGGTACAGATTTGATTTTGACTCATTTAAGTTCAAATGGGTCAAATGGGTTAAGTTGGCCAATTTGACCAAATTGGCCAAATTGGCTTGGGTTAGGTGTTGGTTTGGGTTTGGTTGACCAATTGAAGATGATTGTAGGCTTTGGTTTTAATTAATTTGGTTTTGGTTTTGATTTAGGCCAATTTGACCTTTTAGGCCAATTTGGGCTAAGTAGGTCAATTGGGTTCAATTGAGTCAATTGGGTCTAATCATGGCTTTGGTCAAGTTCAATAATCAATTTGAAATGAACTTAAGCCATTGATTGTAATCAATTTGGTTCATATTTTGATTTGACTCAATTTGGTCTTTTAGGTCAATTTGGGTCAACTTGGGTCAAGGCCAATTGGGTTTGGTTTGGCTCAAATGAAGGTCAAGTCATGTTCAAATATTAATTTTGAGTTGGTATAAATCATTAGTTTTAAGGGATTTAGCTTAGGTTGTAATTTGGCTTGTTTAGGTTCATATGGGTTAAGAGAGTTGACTTAGTTTGACCTAATTTGTGATAATTAATCAACCTGTGGTGATCAATCATGATGGAGGTTTTGATAGCTTGGTTCAATCCAATTTGGGTAGGATTGGAACTTGGCTCAAATAGGTCAAATTTTCCACTTTGGGTCAAGTGGACCAATTAGTTGTTTAATTTTGGGTTGAGTTTGATTTAGTTGAGTTTATATATGGATTTGGGATTGATATATAAATTTAATTGCAATTGGTTTGAGTTCAAATGGGTTTTAATTCGTCTGAATATTTCAAGTCAAAAGGGTTAAGTTGGGTTTGAATTGGGTTAATTTTGGTTTGGCTTGATGATTGTATATTTCATTTATATTTGTGAATATGATTGAAGGTATGTTTGATTTATAAGAAAATCATTTGAATTTGGGTTCTGGAATGAAGGAATTTGGCTAAGTCCATGGAGTTGGCTCATGTGGCTTAGGTTCGGATTTTGATTTAGTTTGATTTTATTTTGATGATTTAAATGTATATTTCATTTATATTTTTGAAGATGATTGAAGACATGAATTGATTATGAGAAAATTAATAGAGTTTAGATTGATTTGGGTTAAGTTTTGGCTAAGCTTATGAAGGTAAGTCATAAGGTTTGGATAGGATTTGGTACGATTTGATTTAGTTTGATTTAGTTTAGATCCTTTGAATGTATCTTTGATTTAGAAGATGATTGAAGATATAAATTGATTATGAGAAAATCAATTGATTTTGGATTGATTTGGATGGGGGTTTCACTAAGTTCATGAAGAAAGGTCAGGTTTAGGTAGACTTGGTATGATTGCAGATTTTGACAAATTAGATTTAGAATTGATGATTTGATAAGTTTGATAGATTGATTGAAGAATTGATTTAAGAAAATCACTTGAGTTTGGATTGATTTAAATTTGGCTAAAGCTAAGCCCATAAGATAAAATCATAGGGCTTAAGTTGGTTTTGAGTTTGGATTTAATCATGAGTTTCAATCATTTGGCTTGAAATTTGGATTTGGATTTGGATTTGGTATTTGAATTGAATTCGAGGTTTGGTTATAGCTTAAGAAGGTAAACATGGATTGGGTTTAGGCTATAGGGTAGTTGGATTTCCCTACATCCTAATGCATAACCTAATCCTATGATTAACCCTTCTAAATCTCTAAGTTTAGGTTAAGTGTTAACCTAAGTGCTATAAGTATCTTATGACTAAGGAAGTCTTAGTGTTTAGAGGACTCCTAAGTCTAAGAAGAGGGGATGAGAACCCACTCTAAAAGTGAGGTCAACACCCTAACAATCTAATAAAGTTCAACTTAAATAAATAAATCTCTTCACTTTTAAATATATAAAGCACAATTATAGGATAGATTGGAATACTCACTAGGCTTCCTAGTATCATGAGTATTTCCTACTTCATCCCTTTGGATCCTAAAATAAGTCTTCTCCTTGAACTTTCTCAATTGATTTTCCAAACATAACCAATCATTTTAACCTTGAAATCTTTGGAGATTTATACGCTTTAATTGAGAGTATTGTTAAAGAATTTCATTCCCTATGATGTAATTAACTATGGAGGCTTGCACCCATAAGGAACTTAAGAACCAGGTTTAATATAAACACTGATTTATTCATCCATGTAAACCAGGGGAAAAATTACTTTGATAAGTACCTCCTACGATCTGCATGATAATTGTCTACTTTAATCGAGAGTATTCTTAGAGAATTTCATTCCCTATGATGTAATTAACTATGGAGGCTTGCCCCCATAGGGAACTTAAGAACCAGGTTTAATATAAACCCTGCTTTATTCATCCATGTAAACCAGGGGAAAAATCTCTAGTATATTAGAAGATCTATCATGTTTTAGGAGTCCTTATTATGTGATTAGGTCCATTAAAAGGTGGTGTCTCTATCTTTTGAGATTGTACATGATACCTTAATGTCATATTAGATCACTTCAATAAGCACCTCCTATGATCTGCGTGGTGTCACCACCCCTCCCCATATTGAAAATAAACACCACAACATTAAAAGCGAGGCGTGATTAAAAATAATAATAATTAGGATATCTAGTCTTCATTATTTCTCAAAATAACTTAAAGGGTTTTCATTTAATTAATTAAACTATTAATTACTATAGAACTTAGAAAATTTATAATAATTAGTGTAGACCTTCAAAAACATTGACCAAGCCTTCTTTGTGCCCACCTAACAAAGTGGTTTTCAATGAAATTAAAATCTCTAATAAGTTTGTGGTATTTTGAATGTAATTGATGATTATGATTTTTCTCTATTTCTTTAATTAATTCCTAATTACAAACCTAATTGCATTAGAATTTTTTGGACATGTTTATGCAATTTTTTTTTGTAAACTTCTCATAATTTTTGGGCTTATACTTAGGGCTTAATTAAATTTATGGGTTCTTTTAGACTTAAATGATTAAATAATTAAATAACTTTAAAAAATTTATAAAAACTATTTAAACTACTTTTGAATCACTTAATGAACAGAAATGGGTCAAGGGATAACTTCAATAATTTTTTCTCTACACTAGGATTAAAAGATTTAAATTTTGAAAATCAAATCTTAATGAATTCGATTAAGCTTAATGGTGTTTATCGTCATGTGAATAACCTTAGGAATTAATAACTTCAAATAGGTTATGTGATGATATTTAATTGTTTTGTTTCATTCATTCATAAATTTATCTTTCATATGTCTTGTGCATTAATATTTCAAAAATAAGTAAAAGATTTCATTTAAGTGTGCTTTGAAATAAATAGTGTGGCTATTATCATTAGTAATTTTTAAATTATTTTCTCAATTAACTAAAAAAAATAACATATCTATTAATCTAAATATAAATCAATATGAATAATTTAAATTTAAATTTCTATATGTATGAACTACAATATGAAAAGTATATAGTCTAAAAATCTGAGGTCGTTGGGCTACTAGTCTGAAGGAGGTCTTGATACCTCGTATCTCTAGTATAACAATAACACTTACCTTAAGATTTGCAGTGAATTACATAATAAGGTTAAATTATATATATAAAGCATTTTTAAAATTTCCATAATTTTATCTTTATTCTTATATATATGCGTATTTATATGAATTAAAAAGTATATAGTCTGGATATTCTAGGAGTGTGAGACTTTAAGTAGTCCCAAGGGGGCCTTGGATTATCTCACTTCCTTGGTTCAACAATGGCATATACTTGTGTAAATTCAAAATAGTAATATTTATGTATATGTATAAAGAATAATTAAATTATTTTTTTCTACAAAATTCAAGAATTATATCTCATATGTTAATTATTAATGAAAATACATTAATACATTATGCATTAAGCATGAAATAATCTAATAAATATATATATATATATATATATATATATATATATATATATATATATATATATATATATATATATATATATATATATATATATATATATATATATATATATATATATATATATATATATATATATATATATATATATTAATAGTTAATTTTAAAATTTATTTTAAATTGTTAATCATTCAAAACATAATCACCATTTAATGAGAACTTGAACATTCATCATTAGCTAAGTTCAAAATATCAAAGCCTAACTTTTCATATGACACTAAATCATAGCACACACATTAGAATGCAAAGTCACCAATCATAGTTTTAGATTAGATCGGTGCTTTGTTGTGGTGGATTAATATTTTATTTTATGATGTAATATTTTAGACTAGATGTTATGATTATTTGTACTTAGTCTGGATTTTAGGCTAACATTAAACTAATAATATTTTCTACACGGGATTGTGCTTAAGGGGCCATTATAATAAAAAAAATTATAAATGCTTCATATTTGCAAGTGTTTCTTAGGTTCCCTAGCTAATCCCTTAGGATAGGTGGGTTGGAAACCCAAGGCAAGGTGCTAAGCCCCAATGAATGAAATATAACTACTTGGTGTAAGTGTATGTTAAGCTAATCTTTATTTTATAGGTGTAGTTAGATTTTTCATTTTATAAAAAATGTAATTTTTGCAAGACTTGGGAGGCGTTGTGATACTTAAAAGTGTCTGATCCATGAAGTGAAGATGAAGATGAAGAATTGAAGACCCCCATAGCTTTAATTTCATTTTTCAATTAATTATAATCTGGGTTGTATAAGGGTAAAGCTCGACTACTAACTTTCTTTTCTTTTTTGGAGTGTATGACAGTACCCGACCACACTATCCATTATTCTTTTATGTGATTATGTTTGATTATTGCGTTTACATTGATTGTGTAATAGAAATGACATGTTTTTATAGGACTCTTAAAATATGAATGTTTGATGTGTGGTCTAAATGCACTAGGCTCTTTAGAAAAATTTAAATTTTTTACCCTAATTTAACAACTTTAACTAAAATTTAAGTAATTAATAACCTCACCATACAGCCTAATATTTTTAATTAAGAAATAAAATATTTAGTAACTCTTTAGCTATATGGGTGTACGTCATAATAGTATGCATGCATATAATTTCACTCTTGTAAATAGGGAGTCTCCACTCTTGCACGATAAGGGACAAGCTTGACCTGTGAGAGCAGTCCCTTATAATGAAGAACACCACTTATCTCTAATTTATTCCATAATCTATTTTCATCATGCATTTATGTATAGACTCTCCCAAGCCTTAGTCCAAAATTGATGAGAAAAAATGAAATAAAAATAATAAATTCTATTGCATTAGTCTAAGTTATTATTTTCATATCAATCATGATCTAATCTCTTAAGGAGTGAGTTTAGGACCCTAAATTTTTTCTTAATTAATAATAACCTAATTATCTTGTATTTACATATGACCGGCCCACATTATTTTAAATCATAAAAGGTGTTAGCTGGCAGCCACTCCAAGTTATTGTAAGTCCAGAAGAGTCAGAATTGGTTCATTCTCTCTAGTAGAAATGAACTAACTTATCCCACTTTCCTTGAGTAGACTTAGGTCAAGCCCTTAGCTTATGCTAAAGTATTTTAGATGAAGGTTTAGAGGCTTCTTATTTCTCCTTTTCTATGAGCATAAGTCCTCACCTCTTAGGTATTTTTATAATCTCGTGTTGCTAGAATCTAAGTCCTAACATTCAAATAAAATTTCAACTCAAATAAATATAATTTCTATCCTTCAAAAATATAAAACCTCATTATAAGATATATTGAAGCATTACTAGAGTTCCTAGTATCATGGATTCTTCCTACTCATTCTCTTTTGAAATCTGTTAAGAACTCTTCTCATTTGAACCCTTGCTAGTTGATTTTCAAAATTACGAGAACTTTGATATAAAGCTTTGAAATCCATAGAGATGTTAGTCAATCACTCTAATCGAGGGTATTCTTGGGAGATTTACACCTTCTAAGATAAAATTAACTATAAGGGCTTACCCCTATTGATAACTTAGGAATTCAGCTTAAAATAAATTCTGCTTTACCTCACCCAATCTGATGGAGAGAAAAAGCCTCTAGTATACATGACCCATCAGCCTTAGGAGTTCTTATTATATGATTAAGTCCACTATATGGTGATATCTCCAACTCTTGAGGTAGTATATCATTCCTTGATGTCATACTAGATCATTTTTAAACACGAGAGTCTTTAAATAAGTATTCCCTGAGATCTGTGTGATGTCCCTCATCACATTTTTAAACACCATAGCCTTTCCACCATCCTATAAAATTTTCCCTTAAGTCTAAGAGGTATTTTCTATCACACAATAGGCCAGATGCTTTCCTTCCTTCACCTATCTGACTTGAATTCTTCTAATAACTTCCCCATCTATTTCACCACCATTTTGAACAATAAACATGAGATATTTGAAATGCTTACTCTTTTTAATGACTCGATCACCTAATGTCACAACACCACTACTAGAACTTCTATAACTAAAATTACATTCCATATATTCAATTTTAGATCTACTCAAATGAAAACCTTTAGATTTTAAGGTTGACCTCCATAATTCAATTTTCTCTTAGATTCTTTCTCTAGTCTTATTAACAAGAATAATGTCATCAGCAAAAAGCATACACTAAGTTACATCCTCTTGTAAATGTCTAGTAAGAACATCAATAACTAAAGAAAAAATATATGGGCTTAAAATGGATCCTTGATGTAATCTAATTGAAATAGAAACATATTTTCTCAATCCTCCTTGTGTTTAGACACAAGTAATAACTCTAGTATACATATGCTTAATGACATGAATATAACCATTATTAACTCATTTCTTTTGCTGAACTCTCCAAAGCACTTCTCTTAGAACTTTATCATATGCTTTCTCTAAATCAACAAATTTCATATGTATATCCTTCTTACTTTCTCTATACTTCTCCATCAAACCTCTTAAAAAATGTATAACATCCATGATAGATCAAACTTACATGAAACCAAATTGATTTTGAGAAATACTTGTATCACATCGTAACTTATGCTCAATTACTCTCTCCCATAATTGTAATGTATGACACATTAATTTAATTTCTCTATAATTTTCACTCTCTTGTGCAACAACTTTATTCTTAAATATAGTAACCAACAAACTCTTTTTCTACTCGTCATACATTTTTTTAGTCTTTAGAATAATATTAAAAAGATTCATAAGCTAAGAAATTCCTTAATCTCTTAAGCATTTCCTTCTATTGGAATATCATTAGTTCATCTTGTTTTCAAACTTCATTTTCTTTAAAGCCTCTACAACTATAAATTTACTAATACGATGTTAAAAATAATTTTTTTATTTTTATTTAGGGTATTAAGATTGTTAAAATCAGACATATTCTCAAATTTTTTATTGAAAAGTTTATCAAAATATCTCATTCACATATGTTTAATATACTTTTCTAAGAAAAATATTTTATGATTTTCATCCTTAATGCATCTCACTTGAATCAGATCTTTATTTCTCCCATCTTTCACTTGGCTAATTTATACATACATATTTCACCTTCTTTGATATCCAATCTATTGTATAAATCACTAAAAAATATATGTTTTGCATCAAATATTGCTCTCTTAGAATCTCAACCAGTCACTTCATATTTTTTTTCAATTATCTGAGTTTTTACATTTAAATAAAGTTTTATGATAAAGATTATTTTGTATCTTTTATTGCATATTTTGACTCTACCACCAACTATTTTTACTAAAAGATGCTTTTCCTTTTGATTCTTCAAGCATAATTGATACAACTTGCTTAATTTCACTTGCCACTTTTTTGCATATAATTTTAGCTTCCTTATGAACATCTCAAATTCTAAGCTCTTGTAGTTTGCTCTTAAAAATATTTGTATTAGTGTTCTTTAGGTGCCCCCATCTAATTCTAGGATAATAATTTAATTTATTTTTCATCTTTTAATTTTTCATCTTAAAATATAAAACTAACAATCGATCTTGGGCACTTAAACTTTTACTCAAAATGATCTTACAATCTTTACAATCTAAATGACCTATTTCTCTTATTAAAAAATAATTGATACGTGTTTTACAAAACCCATTCTTATAAGTAATAATATGCTCATCTATTTTCTTGAATAAAGTATTAGCAACTATAAAATTATAAGTTAAAGCAAAATCTAATATACACCTTCTTCATTAGTCACTCTAAATTCATAGCCACCATGAATACTTTTAAAATCTTCCACCACTCTACTAACATGCCCATTTAAATCTCCTCTAATAAATATATTTTCTTTAAGAGGTATCCTTTGTATCAATCCTTCTAAGTCATTTAAAAATTTTTCTTTTGAGCTTACATCCAAACCTACTTGAAGAGCATAAATACTTATAATATTGATAATCTTAGTATCAACAATAATCTTTAAAGCTACCCCCAATTCTATTAATCTCTACGACAATATCCTTCAAAATTTTATATATAATCCCACCAATATCATTTTTAGTTTGACTTCTACCTAAATACCAAATTTTAAAATCTAAATTGTCAATCTCCTTGGCTTTCTCCCCAACCAATATAATTTCTTGAATACATAAGATATTTATCTTCCTATGGACCATAATATTAACCTTAATAATTTACAAGTAAGAGTGTTTATATTCTATGTTCCTAACTTAATACTAGTTATATAGACTTTGCCTTCTATCCATCCATAATATGGGAACCCTTCCTTATATAACACCGCACCTAGTGTTGACCTCATTTTGAATGAGGTTAATGTGAATCTAGTAATTAAGATTTCCTAATTTCAAATAAGAACTTCTTAATTCAATGCTTATGATGCTACACTTAGTGTCCTAAGGAATTTCCACTATAGTTAACTTAGGTGGACTTCGCCTAAATGATTAATTTGGATTAACTAAAGTAATCAAACTTAATCAAATCAAAATTAAAAGAAAATTGAAATGATAATCCAAAAATTAATCTAAAGTCAAACCTAGTCAACATAGGTTTGACTTAAGTTAGTCCTACCTAGTCAAAAGTCAACCCACTAAGACTTTGATCAAATTAAATTGTTCAAAATTTTCCAAATGATCAAATAAATAAATTTTATCATAATTATAAAGATATTTGAATCCATTTAGACTTAGATTAGGCTAATTAAATCACTTAAGTCAAAATAGCCTAAATGGGTCATATTGAACTCAAATCTAAAGAAAATCAAAATGAACCCAATTTATTGTCCAAAATCATTTGGAAATGATAATTGAACATAACCCAATTCCCCATTGGGTTTAATTTGGTCAAATGGGTCACTTGACCCATATGAATTAAATTTAATTCATTAAACCCAATTTGGGTTAAATGAGTTAAATGAAATGAAAATTCAAATCTATTCAACCCCAAATAAATTAAAATTGATTTAATCATCAAATGAACAATTAAGAAGAACATAAATCTAAATTCAAAATGCAATTA
Source organism: Cymbidium sinense (assembly GCA_021442155.1). Taxonomy (NCBI): domain Eukaryota; kingdom Viridiplantae; phylum Streptophyta; class Magnoliopsida; order Asparagales; family Orchidaceae; genus Cymbidium; species Cymbidium sinense. The sequence goes on from JAKCPB010001071.1 coordinate 89,738, forward strand.
ACAAAAAATAAGGGGTTTGCACATAAGTTTAATTCCAATGCCAATTGAATTCCAATTTGAACTAAAACTCATAAAATTAATTGGAATCCAATTAGGGCTTCTTAATAACCTTGATTCGATCCTAAGTAAGCCCAATAATCACTTCACACTAAAATCCAAATGGAAAAAGGAAAGAGGAAGGGGAAGAAAGTCAAAGGTGCCATTCAATTTTCTAAGCCCCATTCCTTAGCCACCAATTAGTGAGAAGGCTGCTTTCAATTGAACGTAACCACCAGCAAACAAGCAAATCAGTTTAGCTTCTCCTAAGGAAGAGAAGAAGATATGAAGAAGAAGAGAAAGAAGGAGGAAGCTCACCGCCGAGGGGGAGCTTGCATAAAAACTCTTCCACAAGCCAAATTGAAGCATCCATCACCTTCACCATCAAAAACTGGAGTAAAATGAATCCTCTCCCATTCCTAAAGTTTTCCGCAAGGGGGAGAATGATCAAACTGAAATTCACAAGCCAAAGCTTGGTCTAGGTAGCAATTCACAAGGAGAGAGCTTGATTTCATTGGCACACAATCTTCTCTTGAAGTTTTGAAGCTAATTGAATCAACCTCATCGCTTAAGACCCAAGGAAACGAGGTATTCCATAAGCACACTCTCATTTTCTCGTGAAGCTTTCAGCCTTGGCACTTTGTGAAAGAAACTTGATCTCAAGAGAGATCAAGTCATATAGATTGATAGGATTTCCTTTCCTGATAGTTTTACAATTGAAATCATTGAATTTCATAGCTTGGATTGAGAGAAATCATCAAAAACCTTCAACGATCCATAGTTTACAGAGAATGAAGGAGATAAAATATCTACCATCCTTTAAAAGGAATGGACGGCTCTGATCTAGAGTGTGATTTACTCCCTTAAGGAACCGGATTAATCGGATGATCTTTGATCGGGCCCACATCAATACCGGTTAAAATGTGTGATCCACGTAGATCCCGTGTGGACTAATCCACACTTGACATGCGGCCCGCCCGTCGATCGATTGGTTGGAAGACAATAGGGATTTCTGAATTTGAAAAATTGCTAAAATTGCTCACAACTTATAAAAATCATATCAAAATAAAAAAAATCAAAAATTGCAAATAAAAGCTCTATGGATTCATCTTGATGAGAGGAATCCATGAAAATTACAATCCCCAACTTTTATTGGGTATTTTAGCCTTAATTTGGTTTAATTAAAAAATATTAAACCCTAATTAATCTCTAACCACAACTTCAATTGACTTGAAACTTTGGGGAAATGAAATTAAGCATGAAATACACCATAAGTAAATTTTTCATGATTTAATTCAATATAATTAATGGAAATTAAAATTTAAATACATAAATCTCAAATTAATTAAAAAAATTAATTTTTAATGAAATAATTAATGAAATTGAATCAAATGACATTAAATCAATCTAATGAACCCTAATGAATATCAGAACACTAATTAAACTCATCTGAAGTTAATAAATCACCAATTAACTTAATTAAATAATTAATTAAATCAAATAATTTACGAAAATTTAATTAAATCATAATAAATCAACCAATTAAGAAAAAATTATGAATAAACCCTCATTGGAAAGGTATTTCAGTAAGGAATCTATAAAAATAAAACCCTTAAATGAATTTCATTAACTTAGGCTTAATTTAGGTTTTAATAAAATAATTAAAACCTTAATTACACTAATTCTAATCAATATAAAACTTTGGAAACTTGAAATTGGCATGTAACCCCACTTGCCTGAAATATTTCAAGTCCATTTGATCTTTGGATTGGGAATTATTAAATTTCCAAACTCCTAGGTCAATGTTAATCAAATAATGAATTAAGGAAATCCATTAATTCCTTAAATCATTTAATAACTTAAACCAATCTTAATCACACATCAAAAGGCTCTTAAAAATATTTATTAACAGTCTTAAGCCAAAGAACTTAAATAATTACACATTTAAGGATTAATGAAAATTAATAATCCATATAAAGAGAAATAAAATAAAAGGAATTAAACAAATGCTTAATGAACCTTAACACTTGCAATTAATCTAATCTAAGAATAAATATAAAACATTAACCTAAGCATATTAAGTTAACATAAACTGAACTAAATCAACTTAATAACTTAATCTAGAAAGATTAACATAAACTTTCAACATAAACTAAATGGAATAAAATAACTAATCCAAATAAATTAATTCAACTAAAAACTAAATGACATAATTCAAATTAAACCAACATAAATATAAAATGAAATAGGTCAAATCAAACTCAATTGAATAAAACAAATAAACAAAATCGATTCAAAACATAAATAAAATCAAGAGGATTAATTAAGATCTTAGTTAGATCTTTTAGGAAGTAGGATGTGGAATAGAATGAATTTCATCCAAAAATGGAATACATTTAATTTCTCATTCTTGAAAACCTAAATACAACTTTAACCAAGTAAAATTGAATAAAAATGAGATTAAATCACTAAAGCATTTGAATTGAAACCACCCAAGATAAAATTTGAACAAATTCAAATCCTAAATTAAAACTTGAACTAAAAGGCTAGAAGACTTACCACACAAGCCCATCTTCTACACACATTAGATTACTTAGGTCACGAACCCTAAATTTAGGTTAGATCATTCTGTGATTTTCTTTTAATTTTTTGTGATGTATTATGATATGTTGTGCTTCACATGTCTGTGTGGTGTATTACTTTAGACTGGATGCCTAGGCTTGCTTATTCGTTAGACTAGATAGTAGGGCGATCTTTCTATATTTAACATTATTTTCTGCAAAGGACTGTGTTAAAGGGATCATTGTCATAAATAAAAATTATAAAATTATCACTTTCTTGCAAGTGCTAAAAAATCCCTCAACGTAGTCCATAGGATAGGTATACTTGGCAAGCAACCAATTCTAAGCTTGTATGTTTTAAAATATAAATGTTGTGTGTTGTTTGTATTTTCTAACATCTATTTTGCAAGAATTAGGATTTTTTTTTGAATTTTAAAATGTAAATTTGAGCTTAGAATTAAGTTAGGATTTATGGGGCCTAGGATTAGCAGGAGCTGACCCTACTAGGAGATTGTGCAGTGGTCCGCTGTGGAGCCTGATGGATGTCCCTTAAGAAGAAGACTTTCCTGAAAAAAGACATATATATTAAAACTTGTAGTTCTAGGCCAGGTTGTATAAGGCGAACTTCACCATTTTTCTTTCTTTCGGGGTGTATAGCAGTACCCGACCGCATCAGCCTTTTTCTTATATTATTTAATTTGGCTTGATTTATTTTTGGTGCACAATAGAAACAACATGCTTTTTCTAGGTTTCTTCTATGATGTATTTACTTGATGAATGTTTAGGCGAACTTCATTTTTTTTTTCTTCGGGTGTATAGTAGTACCGACATCGACCTTTTCTTATATTATTTAATTTGGCTTGATTTCTTTTTGCACAATAGAAACAACATACTTTTCTAGGTTTCTTCCTATGATGTATTTACTCTATGATGAATGTCTAGACGTAGGCTAATCGGATAAAATAAATTTTTTACCCAACTAAATCAATCGAAACATAAAAATAAATATAACTCATAACCTCATATAAAAGCCTAGGCATTAAATCAAGATAATAAAATATTTAGCAACCCCTTAGTTGAATGTTATATGTTTAATATCATGCATAATCATCTTATTTCACTCTTGTTAAGGGAGGGCTTCCATCTTTACCAGATAGAATAGGCTTAAGCTTTGAGAGCCTATGATGGAAGAACACATTTTTCCCTTTTGATTTGGCCCATAACCATTTCTAATTGCATGACATTAGGCATAAAATGCACACATATGGCCTAAAATGAATCTTGAGTCAAAATTTATTAAAATCTAAAAAAATGTACATTAATTAGATGCATCTTCATTGGGGCTATCAAAAAAGTTCGTTGTTCACGATGTTCTCATTAACTAGGTGAACATGAACAAATATTTCAAGCTTCGATATATAAGCATGGACAATCATTTGTTTGATCGTGTTCGGCTCGATTTAGCTCGAAATAAAAAATTATATTATATTATATTATTATTTATTATTATTATTATTATTATTATTATTATTATTATTATTATATTACATATATATACATATATACATATCACCAATACTAGCATGGCTTAGTGCTTAAAGTTTTTGTTATGCAAAAGATTGACACAAGTTCGAATCCTCACTCATACAAATTTTTCAGATTATTATATTTCAAGCCAATTTCGAACATGAGCCGAACACGAACAAAGCAATTTTCGAACGAGCACGAACAACGGTGAATTTTGAGCCATTTCTCACAGCCAAACATGAACAAACTAATTTTCAAATGAGTTGAACGAATAATGGTTTGGCCTCAAGCTCGACTTCGTTTACACCCCCTAATCTTCATACCCTACATGATCTTAAGGATTAGGGAGTGAGTCTAGATTCATAGATTTCTTCCCAAAAAACAGCAGTTTAACCATCTTGCATTCATATGACTTGACATCATGAATTTAAAATGCTTAGGTGTGTGACCTTCTCCGGGTAGGTTGTAAGTCCGGAAAGAGTGGATAGGTTAGTTCCTCAAGTGAGAAGAATGGCAAATGATTCCCAAGGATAGAATTAGGTCAAGCATCTGACATGTGTTGGAAGCACCTGTAGACTAGATTCTGAAACATCCTTTTTTAGGAATAAGTCTTCAACCCTAGGCATTTACACAATCTTGTCTTTGCCGATCTAAGTCTTAGATTTCTAAAAAAAAATGACAACTTGAAATCTAAAAATTAAATCTCAAATTTGAAGCCCAATTATAGATAATTAAAATGTCTACTCATCCGTGTGAAATTTCCTAGTTCCCTCAAGTGAAGAGAATGACCAAGGATTCCCAAGGATAGAATTAGGTCGAGCATCTGATATATGTTGGAAGCACGTAGACTAGGTTCAAGCATCCTCTTTTAGGAATAAGTCTTCAACTCTAGGCATTTGCTTGTCTGCCAGAATCTATCATGATTTCTAAAAAAATGACAACTTGGAATCTAAAAATTAAATCTCAAATTTGAAGCCCAATTATAGTGTAATTGAAATGTCTACTCGACATCCCAAGATCACATTTCCTACTCTCCCTTTGGAAATGATAATTGAACATAACCCAATTCTCCATTGGGTTTAATTTATCAAATGGGTCACTTGACCCATTGAATTAAAATTTAAACCCAATTTGGGTTAAATGAGTTAAATGAAATGAAAATTCAAATCAATTCATCCCAAAATAAATTAAAATTGATTTAATCATCAAATAAACAATTAAGAAGAACATAAATCTAAATTCAAACTGCAATTAACAAAAAATAAGGGGTTTGCACATAAGTTTAATTCCAATGCCAAATTGAATTCCAATTTGAACTAAAACTCATAAATTTAATTGGAATCCAATTAGGGCTTCTTAATAACCTTGATTAGATCCTAATTAAGCCCCTCAATCACTTCACACTAAAATCCAAATGACAAAAGGAAAGAGGAAGGGGAAGAAAGTCAAAGGTGTCATTCCAGTTGCTAAGCCCCATTCCTTAGCCACCAATTAGCGAGAAGGCTGCCTTCAATTGAAGGCAACCACTACCAAACAAGCAAATCAGTTTAGCTTCTCCCAAGGAAGAGAAGAAGATAAGAAGAAGAAGAGAAAGAAGGAGGAAGCTCACCGCCAAGGGGGAGCTTGCATAAAAACTCTTCCACAAGATAAATTGAAGCATCCATCACCTTCACCATCAAAAACTGAAGTAAAATGAATCTTCTCCCATTCCTAAAGTTTCAGCAAGGGGGAGAATGATCAAGCTGAAATTCACAAGCCAAAGCTTGGTCTAGGAAGCAATTCACAAGGAGAGAGCTTAATTTCATTGGCACACAACCTTCTCTTGAAGTTTCAAACCTAATCGAATCAACATCATCGCTCAAGACCCAAGGAAACGAGGAATGCCATTAATGCACTCTCATTTTCTCTTGAAGCTTTCGATCTTGGTACTTTGTGAAAGAAACTTGATCTCAAGAGAGATCAAGCCGCTTAGATTGATAGGATTTCCTTTGTTAATCATTTTACAATTGAAATCATTGAATTTCATTGCTTGAATTGAGATAAATCATCAAAAAACCATCAACGATCCACAGTTTACACAGATAATGAAGGAGATAAAATATCCACCATCTGTTCCTTTTAAAAGGAACGGATGGCTCCAATCTAGGCTACTGTGTGATTTACTCCCTTATGGAACCGTAGATTAATCCCAGACCGTCCGATCTTTGATCGGATGGCCCGCATCAATACCGTGTCCACCACCAGTTAAAACGTGTGATCCACGTAGATCCTGTGTGGACCAATCCACACTCGACATGTGGCCCGCTATGCCACATCAGCGCTGACTAGTTGAAAGAAGAAAATAGGGATTTCTAAATTTGAAAAATTGCTAAAATTGCTCATAACTAAAAAAATCATATCAAAATAAAAAAATTTAAAAAATGCAAATAAAAGCTCTATGGATTCATCTTCATGAGAGGAATCCATGAAAATTACAATCCCCAATTTTATTAGGTATTTTAACCTTAATTTGGGTTTAATTAAAAAATATTAAACCCTAATTACTCTCTAACCACAACTTCAATTGACTTGAAACTTTAGAGAAATGAAATTAAGCATGAAATACACCATAAGTAAATTTTTCATAATTTAATTCAATGTATTTCATAGAAATTGAAAATTTAAATGCCAAAATCTCAAATTAATTAAATAAATTAATTGTTAATGAAATAATTAATGAACTTGAATCAAATAACATTAAATCAATCTAATAAACCCTAATGAATATTAGAACACTAATTAAACTCATCTGAACTTAATAAATCACCAATTGACTTAATTAAACAAATAATTTACCAAAACTTAATTAAATCATAATAAATCAACCGATTAAGAAAAAATTATGAATAAACCCTCATTAAAAAGGTATTTTTAGTAAGGAATCTGTGAAAAATAAAACCTTTAGATGAATTTCAATAACTTAGGCTTAATTTAGGTTTTAATGAAATAATTAAAACCTTAATTACACCCTAATTATGCATCTAATCAAAATAAAACTTTGGAAACTTCAAATTGGCATGTAACCCCACTTGCCAGAAATATTTCAAGTCCATTTGATCTTTGGATTGGGAATTATTAAATTTCTAAACTCCTAGGTCAATGTTAATCAAATAATGAATTAAGGAAATCCATTAATTCATTAAATCATTTAATAGCTTAAACCAATCTTAATCAAACATCAAGACTCTTAAAATGTTTATTAACGGTCTTAAGCCAAGAACTTAAATAATTACACATTTAAGGATTAATGAAAATTAATAATCCATACAAAGAGAAATAAAATAAAAGGAATTAAACAAATGCTTAATGAACCTTAACACTTGCAATTAATCTAATCTAAGAATAAATATAAAACCTTAACCTAAGCATATTAAGTTAACATAAACTGAACTAAATCAACTTAATAACTTAATCTAGAAAGATTAACATAAACTAAATGGAGTAAAACAACTAATCCAAATAAATTAATTCAATTAAAAACTACATGACATAATTCATATTAAACCAACATAAATCTAAAATGAAACAAATCAAATCAAACTCAATTGAATAAAACAAATAAACAAAATCAATTTAAAACATAAATAAAATCAAGAGGATTAATTAAAGATCTTAGTTAGATCTTTTTTAGGTAGGTGGAATAGAATGAATTTCATCCAAAAATGGAATACATTTTATTTCTCATTTTGAAAACCTAAATACAACTTTAACCAAGTAAAATGGAATAAAAATGAGATAAATCACTAAAGCATTTAGTTGAAACCACCCAAGGTAAAATTTGAACAAATTCAAATCCTAAATTAAAACTTGAACTAAAAGGCCTAGCAAGATTTACACAAAATCTACACACACTAAACTACCAAGTCACGGACCCTAGATTTAGGTTAGATCGTTCTATGATTTTCTTTTAATTTTATGTGATGTATTATGATATGTTGTGCTTCACATGTCTGGTGTATTGCTTTAGACTAGATGCCTAGGCTTGTTTGTTAGGCGGATGGTAGGGCTATCTTTCTAGATTTAACATTATTTTCTGCAGGGGACTATGTTAAAGGGATCGTTGTCATAAATAAAAATTATAAAATTATTGTTTTCTTGCAGATGCAGAAAAATCCCTTAATAGTCCATAGGACAGGTGGGGTTGACAAGCAACCAATGCTAAGATTTTATGTTTGAAAATATAAATGTTGTGTGCTGTTTGTATTTTTTGTAACATCTATTTTGCAAGAATTAGGATTTCTTTTCGAATTTTAAAATGTAAATTTGAGCTTAGAATTAAGTTAAGATCTATGGGGTCTAGGATTAGCAGGAGCTGACCCTACTAGGAGATGGTGCAGTGGTCCCCTGTGGAGCCCGATGGATGTCCTTAAAGAAGAAGACTTTCCTAAAAAGAAGACTCATAGATCTAAACTTATAGTTATAGGCTGGGTTGTATAAGGGTAGAACTCGGCTGCCCAATTTTCTTTTATTCAGGGTGTATAGCAGTACCGCATCGGCCTTTTTCTTATATTATTTAATTTGGCTTGATTTATTTTTGGTGTGCAATAGAAACACATGCTTTTTATAGGTTTCTTCGTGTGATGTATTTACTCTATGATGAATGTCTGGACATAGGCTCATAGGATAAACTAAATTTTCTACCCAACTAAATCAATCAAAAAATAAAAATAAATACAACTCATAACCTCATATAAAAGCTTGGGCATTAAATCAAGATAATAAAATATTTAACAACCCCTTAGCTAGATATTGTATGTTTAATATCATGCATAATCATCTTATTTCACTCTTGTTAAGGGAGGGTTTCCATCTTTGCTAGATAGAATGAGCTTAAGCTTTAAGAGCCTATGATGGAAGAACACATCTTTCCCTTTTGATTTGGCCCATAACCATTTCTAATTGCATGAAATTAAGCATAAAATGCATACCTATGTCCTAAAATGAATCTTGAGTCAAAATTTATTAAAATCTGAAAATGTGCATTAATTAGATGCATCTTCATTGGGGCTATAAAAGAGTTTGTTGTTCATGACTCATTCATTAAAAGTAGCTTCGTGTTAAATAACGACATTTCAAGCTCGATATATATAACATGAACATATTTGTTCAATCGTGTTTGACTTAATTTTGCTAAAAATTATATTATATTATAATATTTATTATTATTATTATTATTAGTTTATTATTATTATTATTATTATTATTATTATTATTATTATTATTACTATTATTATTATTTTATTTTTTATTATTTATTTTATATATATATATATATATATATATTAAATATGAGCATGGCTTAGTGATTAAAGTTTTTTTGTATGCAAAAGAAGTTCAATCCTCCTCATGCGACTTTTCAGATTATTGTATTTCAAGCCAATTTCAAACATAACGAACGAACAAAATAATTTTCAAATGAGCCATGAACAAGGAAATTTTGAGCTATTTCAAACACGATAAACATGAACAAAATAATTTTCAAACAAGGAACACAGACAAGGGTTCGCTCGTTTATATAATCTTCACACCACATGATCTTAAGGATTAGGGGTGAGTCTAGATTCATAGATTTCTTTCCTAAAAATACAACAGCACAACCATCTTGCATTCATATGACTTGACATCATAAATTTAAAATGCACTTAGGTAGTGTTAGCTGGCAGCCTTCTCCAGGTAGGTTGTAAGTCCAGAAGAGTCAGGAATAGACTAGTTCCCTCAAGTGAGGAGAATGGCCAATGATTCCCAAGGATAGAATTAGGTCGATCATCTAACATGTGTCGGAAGCACATGTAGGCTAGGTTCTGAAGCATCTTTTTTTTAGGAATAAGTTTTCAACCCTAGGCATTTTGCGGTCTTGTTATCTTGCAGTCTAGTCATAGATTTCTAAGAAAATGACAACTTGAAATCTAAAAAATTAAATCTCAAATTTGAAGCCCAATTATAGACTAATTGAAATGTATCGGGTATCCCAATATCAATAGACATTTCCTACTCTCTCCCCTTTGACCCTTGAAAATAATTCTCTCTAATTTGGATCTCTCGCAATTGAATTTTCAAAAATTAATTATTTGAAAACTATCTTAGCAGTCTATAGAAGTAACCACTTATTTCTTTAATCGAGAGTATTCTTATGAAGAAACCCTTCCTAAGATGTAATTAACTATAGAGGCATGCCTTTATAGGATCCAAGATTAAAATAAATCTTATTCTACTTTTTCATATAGTTGAGGAAAATACTCTACGAAAGACCCATTGACCTTAGAGTCTTTTATTGAAATGATCGAATCCATTATAGGAGAGCATGTTTATCTTTCAATATAATATATTTATTCCTTAATGTCATATTTGTTCTTCTAAATAAACTCTTCCATAACTCTATGTGGTGTCATTTCTTTCCTCTATTCCAGAGCACCAACATTGGGCATCGATGCAGCGGCCTTTGCACACTTTTCACTGTATTTAGCCCATACAACAAGTCTCTTTTAGGGAATGCCCTATCATTAACATAATATATTAAAGGATTTGTGTCAAAAAATTTTCAACAAGTTTTATTGTAATTGTCAACTACCTAACGTAACCTTCCACTATTCACAGTATTCACTTCCAAGACTTAGGACCCAATAAAGGAAGTGTCAATTATAAATAAATTGAATAACTTATATGTTCATACAATCTTGAAATTATTGTTGCTTTAAGGTCTAAAATTTGTAGAATTACTCAATCATAAAAGTTTTGGGTTAAATGATTAGAATCTCCAAATTGAGTTTTTTATTATTAAAATAACCTTATATACACTATAATCTCTTTGGGTTGCATATTTGCATTAATCATCATAGATAAATAAATTTACATGTTTAAAAATATTAATTGGATTCTTTCTTTAATTTCTTTAGATGATATATTTTTTTTTATTTTAGATTTCTCTAACATGCACTCATAATAGATTAATGGAAAAGTTGACTTAAAATGAATAATATATACATATTGTAGGGCTAATTTTATGCAAACTATAATCCATAATGGAATATTTATGATGACAATCTATTATTTAAAATTAAAATATATGCATATGCATGTAATATTTCAATATGTTCAATCAAAAGTTCCATTTTTGTGTAGAAACTATATAACATTTTGTCATCAAATAGTTAACTAATGGTCAAGGTTTTATTGACCCTAACTAAGTTCATCCTTTCTAAGAACTAAAGTAAGGGGAGAAATTTATGCCCGTACATATATTTAGATTTTTAATTTATGAAAGATATAATTTAGTTCGAACAAGTCCTATTTAACTCTTTAGAAGTGAAATTTCATTTACCTCACCATTTGCATTATTGAAAGATTGAGCTTCACTATTTTTCTTCATATCTTCCACTTGAACTATAAGATAAGTTTGTATAACGAGAAGATTGCATAGTAGCATATTGTGCAATCTTTATAATTCGTATTGCATATTGCACAATCTTTATAATTCATAATAATTAGATCTAATTTTGTATAATTATGAAGATCAAATTACACAAACTTATGTATGTTTTTGAGTCATTGAGCTACAAATCAATTAAGAAAAATATAAAGAGATTTTTTAGGAACAAATGTCTCTAAAGACCCATTACTTTGATTAACATTCATTTTAATATCATAAGGAGAGCACAATTATTTTGTGAAAATATAGCATTTTTGTTCATGATTTTAATCACTTGAATAATTGTGTTAGACTGTGTTTAGGTCAAAGTTGAAAATCAATATAATCTATTTCTCTAAGACATAATGGGTCATTATGATAAGTATTTAGAAAACCTAAGAAAATTATCATTGTGTTTCATACACATGATTTTTATCAAGTTGCCAAATGAGCCTAGAAGATGTCATGTGATTAAGGAATTTTGAGATAAATTGCTCATTGAATGTTGAGATTATCATGAACATAATAGTTTTGTTAATTATGAATTCTCTTAAATTAAATTATGCAATGATGAACATACACCTAAATGATGTGATATTTTTGATGTATTACTAATGATGAGAACCTTTAAAGATTGGTGAGATGTACCTCAGGGAGGACTAGTAGCAAAGCTACTATTACCTATTTATTTCACCACCAAGAGAGAAGGCAAACCATGATTGATCTAGGGCTACCTAATCTAAGTATTATGGGTCTCTTTGAATCAATTTAGAAAATCTAGAGACATTACATTGTAATTTGAGGGATTTAAGTGTTCATAGACTAGGATAAATGCATCAATTTTCGATCTCTAGTTTGACCAATTTGAGTAAATTAGGACATTGGTTAGATCTCTCTGAAATTTACATTAAATTTTGTGATTGCTTAGATAGAAATTTTGACAATCCTATTAAGAATAGATCTACTTATATGCTTTGAGGCAACATATAAGAATAAAGGATAAATATGATGTTCACTGGCTGCTGCATGTAATCCTTATGACTTAACTCATAAAGACAACTTTTCTATGTTTGTAGTTTTAAGCCTAAACCAATAGCCCATTTTGGCATCTATAAAATCAGACAATATTTAGTATGATTTATCTCAACTTAGGGTTTACATAAATCAAATGATAAATTAGGTGATGATGGGCTTACATTAATATAAATTAAAATAAAATATTAATTAAAGTAAATTTATAACTACTAGCTTTCTTAAAATTTATCTTTTCAAAATAACTAAGTTTTTTATCATTAAATTTTAATTAAAGTAAATTTAGCGTTTAACATTGTAATCGTAACTTCTTATGACAATAAAAATGTACCAATGTTTATGCAATATTAAGTTAAATAAGTAAGCTTAACTCAAAATACAATCAAATATATCTCTGACTTGCATGTGAATCAAATGATTTAACCCTGCTTAGAGCTTTAGCCTATCATTGTTTGGTTTAGCGTAACTTAAAACGCTTTTTTTTTTCTTTTTAAAAAAGAGAATATTCTAACTTAAAATTTAATCATAATAAATTTCAAAATTGGTTAAATTTACTCTGAAATAAATGTAATTTTAATTATTTATATATTACATTCATTTAAAAAATAAAATTAAAAATTTTAACAATCATTATGATTACATTTTTATGAGAATATCCTGATCTAATTTTTATTTCGTTGAGTTAAAAAGGGTCTTTAAACATTCACTAATCAATCATTTATATATAATAAACATTTCAAACTGTTCGGTTAGATGAAAATTAAACATAAATTAAAAAAAAAAAAAAAAACGTTACACTCGTTTGGGCCTCTTTTTATTTTTGATTTGAAGATGCATTTAGACATGAGATTCTAATAGAACTAGCCTGGCTTTCACCGGCTTTCAAAGGCCAGAACTCAGAAGGTTTCTTCTTGAAAATAATTAGTGAGTCATAATTAGAAATCTTCAGAGGACTTTTTTGAACGGTATTCAAGTGGGCATTTGGACAACTTGGCCAAGAGAGGATTTGAGATACCTGGTCAAGAAACGACCAAATGACATAAAAGCCTAAGAGGGCTAGTTGAGATTAATTTTTATTTAAAAAATATATATTTACATACATAATACATAATTTATATACATAGTACAAATAGACTCTTTATTAATTTTTAAAGTAAAAAATATATTGAAGTTTAGGCATTAGATATATAAATGTATAAGAATTGTGTGTTATGTAGGTAAATTTTCTTAATTTTTTTTAAATGAGTCATATTATTTTAAATATATATATATATAAAAAAAACAATAGAATCAAAATCTTATTGACTCTTCATGATTCATAATACCGTGTTTCAATATCACGTCTGTGTAAAAAAAAATAAAAAATCGAGGCAGTTTAACTGTCGTTGGAGCTCAGCGAGAAGATAAATTAAATAATAAATATTTTTTTTTATTGAAAGAATAAATAAATAATTATTAAATGGCTTCTCATGCGGCGAACTTGCAATCACCATAGCCTGCCAAACAAAAATAATCAATAATTAATAATAATATAGCATTCTTTATCTTATCTTGTTGGTTGAGACCTTGCTTCTTCGTTCTTGAAGATTTCGAGTTCAAGAAATGCACGAGCGTATGAATTTATGATGAAAATGATTCAAATAATTTTAAGAAAATATTATAAATTTATGAAAATATTAGAGTCAGATGATATGGTAAATGACGGCTGGATTGGACGTAGTGATAAAGCCGGTCTGACCAAAATCGCAGTTAAAGTCATTGCGACCGGCTAGCTGGTAGTAGGCGTTCATGGCGTAGCTTGCATGGGCTTGGACGGTGTTGGGCTCAAAGCACAACCCGCCAACTTGAATCGGTCGACAATCTACACCCGCCACACCGCATGCGTAGTCGATATTGCCCTGGAGGGCCGCCGCACTCACTTCTGCCTTCGCAAGCACCACTTAGCAGTTCTGCGTCACTATTCACCATTCCATAATCATTAAGATAATTCGTCAAAAATCATATAATTAAGACACGTTTCAATTAGACTTACAATTAATCAGGTTATCATTGTTTGTAAAAGAAAATTATCATTTTTTAATTGATATATAAAGAATACTGATAGATCAAAATTATTCTTAAACATAAATTATTACGTGCAGAATTTAGACATAGAGTTATGTCCAGATTTTTATTATGTATATACACAATTGCTTAGATCAATTTTTCTTTTTTTTTTTCTTTCAAAGTTATTTTAAACATTTTAACATTAGTGTACAGTGCATATATATAAATATTTTGAGCATAATTTAAAAAATAGTTAAAATGTTTAATTTTAGCTGTTTTTATATTTTTTTAATTGCTCTCAAAATATTATGTATATATTATATATTGATGTTAAAAATATTTAAAATATCTCTAACTTTTAAAAAATAATATACATAATATATATAGATGCACAAACACGCGCACATTAATACATATTATAAATCCCAAGGTAGCTCCAGGGCTGCAAACAAGCCGAGCCGAGCCGAGCATGTATGTGTTCAAGCTTGAGCTTATTTAATATTATCGAGTTTGAGTTTGATTCGAGCATTTTAGAATGGTGTTCAAGCTTGAGCTTATTTACCATTATTAAACTTGAGCTTGATTCGAGTTTGTACACGAGCTCAGTTCAAATTGAATTATCGAGCTTGTTAATAAGTAGCTACTTTAAAGAAATAAACTAACTTTAATCAAGCCTTAATAGAGCTTGTTCCCAAGCAACTTGTTGAGAAATATACATGAACTATATCAATTAAAGCTTATTAAGCCTAAAATAATAATAATTTAAATAATATTATTCACAAATAAAACTTTCGATTCATAATCGATTCTCCTTGATTGAACTTGTTCACGAAACTTTAAACGATAATGTTCATGAACATAAATAAATCAAATGATAAGCTGTTCAAATTTATTCATTTAGCAATTAAGTATTTATAAAAGTATTTAAATTTATTTGATTAGTTAATCAAATGATCATGAATAATCTCTAATCTGAGTTACGAATAAAATATCAAATGCTGGATTCATTTGGAGCCCTAGTTAGCTCAACATCCAACTCAGGAACTAAAAATTTCTCTTTTTCAGACGCGACAGCGGAACTTGCCTGCTTGCCGCCCACAGGGTGGCATTTTCTTGAGAATATAAACAAGCCTAAACAAGTGAACAACAAACCTTGTGGCCGTCGCGGAGAATGCCGGAGTCGTACACCGGGGTAAAATCCGGCTGGAAGAGGACCCAGTTTCGTTCATGAATCGCCCCAGGCTTCAAATTTTTGTTGAAAAGCTCGAAAATATAGGTCTTAAACTTCCGATTCGGTATCAACGGCGTCCCTTTCCCGGAGCTCACATGCCTACTCAGATTCCCAACATAAGTCGCAGCGGTGGCGGGATCGACCCCTGCTCTCCCAGGGTCAGCCACCGTCGGCCATCCCGTCTCTCCGATCACAATCTCGACATCGCCGTACCCTAGCCGATTCATGGCGGTGAACACCGCATCCATTTGTGCATCAAACATATTCGTGTAAGTAATCTGCGTTACAGGATCGTAGAACCCTCGATTCGGCTCGAAAAGCGCATAATCAAGGGTCTCATTGGAGTAACCGTAGCAGGGATAAGGATTGACGAGGAAGGGGGTTTTGGTGCGGCGGTGGAAATCGAGCATCGGGGCGAAGATGGCGCGGTCGTATCCACGGAGAAAGCAGCCGGCGGAAGGGGGATAGGTAGTAGCGAGGATTTCTAAGGAGTGAGGGGTGGAGACGCGAATGTAGGGGAAACCGGCGGCGGAGAGGGCGGAGGAGAGTGATCGCATGGCGGGGACGAGTTGAGCGATTAGATTCTGGTCATAGGTGCCCATGATCTCGTTTCCGACAGCAATAAGGGAGATGTTGGTGGCGGGATAGAAGGGAGCCACGTTGGCCTCGACCCAGGCAGTGGCGCCGGGGAGGTGTCAGAGGGAGGGGATGTCCTCGTTGGTGGCGCAGATAATGAGTGGGATGCCGCAGCCTGCGAAGGCACGGAGGATATCGGGGTTGGAGTTGAAGATCTTCACACGGTCAATTGTTGTGCGAGATTTGATGAACGAAGCGACTTGAGATGGAGGCGGGAGGTTGTTGCCTAAGGTACCATAGTTTATGCCGATGGAGAGGACGGCCGATAGGCAGCATAGAAAGGCAAGATGGAAGAATAGGAGGAGGTTTGGAATGGATGACCGGAAAAAACGGCGAAGTGGAGCTCCGGCCATGGTTGAAGTGGGAAGGGGACGATTTCATGAAAACTGTAGAATTTAAGGGGAATTGATATCGAGCTGTCATGGAAAGTAGGACGACAGTTCTTAGCTTGACCGGTGACTATTCCCAGAGTTTTCGTTCTGCATGGGAGCGATTTTGTCAGTTAATTCCGTTAGTACAGCATCGGGTTTTTTTTTCCTGTTAACGGAACTGTTTGTAAAATCCGTTTTCCAGTTCAAATTTTCTAATGATATGAGTTTTCCTCTATATAATGAGCTAGTTCTCCAATTTTTCTCTCATAGTAAACTTTTTAGTTAGAACTTCTCCCTCTTTATTCCTTCGTATTCTGCCAATTTGGCGTTTCTGTTAGAAAAAAAAAAAATTAGATCAAAATAAAATGTGAAAGAATTAAATTTAATTTAGGATAGATTAATATATATTTTTAAATATTACATTCATCACAAAGTTAACGTGGAATCTTAGATAAAAAAATTTACTTTAAGATATATTGAATAAATTTTGAATAAAATAAAATTTAAAATAAATTTGATATAATATTTTAATATTTTGCAGTCATTTCAAAGTAATAGGATGAATCTAAGATAAAAAGATTTTATTATAATTTTTTGAGATTTTTTTTCATAAGCACCATCATTAGCACAGTAGACTATACTTAATAGACTTACATATTTGTGTCAATATGTGATAAAGCTAAAATCGATGAAGGCAATAAGCACATATTAGGTTCTATTCATCTTAATCTTCACAGAAATTAATTGAATGGATGAAAAAAAAATTTAATTACAGGCCAACATTGTAAAGATTGAGCCTAGATTCACTTTGAAGATTGTAGACGTTGCTCAAATGGCATCCATTCACGAAATGAATTGCTCCGACATATCCGAGATACTGAAAATGCTTAAGATGGACATTCATATCGTGTAGATCAATGCACAAATATAAAAGATGCATTTGCCTATATATGAGAAATGGTGGCAAGAAAATCGCGTTGTAGGAACAAAATCTTAAAAAATATATTTATAAAATCTTTCTAATATTAAAATAATAACTGACACATTAATTAGTTAATTAAATCAATTGAATCACATTAAATTCAAGTTAAAGTATATAATTGAAGTTATACTTATTATTATTAAAATTAAAATTATTGATTACTATAAATTAATTAAATAAACTTAAATTCATAATAAGTAAATTAGATTATGTTATGTATATATATGTTATTGTTATTGTTACTTTCAAAGTAGTAAAATTTAGTTAAATAAATATCAAGTATCATAAGAATAAAATGTTTATTATATATAATTATAATATATATATATATATATATATATATATATATATATATATATATATATATATATATATTGAGTATATTAAAATTAATGCAGTCATTGTACAGAATATAATACAACTATTTATTACCGTAAAGTACAATAGTTAAAACAATTTAAAAATGCAAAGCATAATAGATAAGTCTATGAGCCTTATACGTAAAAGATTGTAAAATTGATTTGTGCTAGAAAGGACTTTTTTTTACTATGGCTGAGATGTGAGAAAAAAAAACAAACAAATTAAGTGACATTTTCTCGAATGAATCGAAACCTGAGTTTCTCGAGACTTCTTCGTACGCCTGTTTAGTCGACATCCTATCACGTCTATCTTTTTAAAAAAACTAAGTAAATAACAACAACAATAATAATAATAATAATAATAATAATACATACACATAAATTCATTTTTCAATCCCTCGCAGCTCCACATAATTAGAGGTGTGAACGATCCGATTGCGAGCCGAACTATAGTCCACTCAAAATCGGCTGGAAAAAAAAAATTCTGCTCGAAATCGAGTCGTGGCTCGAAGATTTTGATTTCGAGCTGAGTCGGATCGATTCTAGATCGAGTTCGATCCGGCTCGAAAGTGAAACGAGCCGGCTCGAAATCCAAATGAGCTGGCTCAATTGGCTCGAAAATCGATTTCAATTTAAGATTCATAAATTTTTTGAATATGTAAATAATATAATGTAAACATACAACAACTACAAACTACACAGTTGAGTTGAAAAATAAAATTTTCAATGACATTATAATTTCACATTACAACTAAATAGTTCTTATAAATACAAATTTTGTACAACTCTCACTAATATTATACATTCGATATTTCATATTTGATCACCTAACAATAATAAAAAAAGTCTATAAAATGATGCAATTGACATAACATTTAAAATAAATAAAAAAATAACAAAAATATTAAATTGTCTTTTATTTGTGGGACTCAGAGAAAATAATATTCATCTTCAAGCATTAACAAATAGCAATTAGCAGAAATTTGTAATTTATATATTTCACTTAATTATATGCTCCAACCTCAGGTTGCCAAGCCATCCATTAGAGCCCTAATAGAGAGAAACAAATCTATAAAAATTACAAAACCTCACAAATCGAAACATCATGTATTCATATAGTAGACTCATAATAAAGGCTCTAGGTTGCGACCATCTAATGAGATGCTTGAGAGCCACCAATAATGAAGCAAAATAATTGAGTTAGCCAAATTACAAATATATTCTCTCATCATTGTCCAAAATTGGAAAATCAAATTCTCCATGATAACCCCACTTTAGTCTTTAGATTACCATGGGTTCATAGTAAGTATAGAACCCAAAAGCGAAAACCAAGAAATAGAATAGATAAGAAAAAAAAGTTAGAAATAGATTTTTTGTGAAATAATGGAGAACCAGAAAAAAAAGTAAATTATAGCAAAACAAGACTTCTCATCATTGTCCAAATAGCCACTGCAATTCTCTATTGGTGAAAGAATGGAGAACCGAAAACCAAAATAAAAAGAAAAGTAATAGATTTTGTGCTCTCAAAATGAGATGATTGGTTAATTTTTAGGGTGACATAAACAAATTTTTCTAACTAAGAGTGGTAAACTAATTGAGCAAAATAAGACTTCAGATATAACAATCATCAAAACAGCATTTATGATCTATGAAAATCGAAAAGCCTTCCATAGTTCCATAATCTCTTAACTTTACCAACTGTTTCTATTGTACATAGTAAAATCCCAATATTACAATCATCACAACACAGTAACTAAACTCCCAATAGGTAATAGGCAATATCCTCATAATTGAAGCGCATGACAACAATAATTACGCAAGTGTTTCAACACAAAACTAAACCATCAACTTTGCCAGATAGGCAGAATGTAGACATAATATCTGATATGAACATGTTTCTGAATAAAATGACTGCTCATATTCAAATGTATTGTTTAACTTAAAACCATCAAACAAATGAAACTATTGTCACATCAAACAAATGAAACTCACTTTAAGCCAATTGCAAACATCAGTCATCTCCTCAGGGATAGTGTAATGGGCATAGCAATTAGCACATTAAAATAATTTCTCACGCATTAATTTCTAGCACATAGCACATTAAATAATTTCTCACGCACATTACAACTATAGAAGTGTGAAACATTCAAATCAAAACCAGAAGAAGGCTAAGTGGCTAACCTCTGGCTCTAACATGCAGTAAAAAAAATATAACTTCATCCATAAGGATGCAAGTCACATAAAAAATAGAGATACACATGCATGGACATGGAGCGACACAACAACCATCTGAGGTTGAGCTTGGTCCCTTGGACACTTAGTTAGGTAATAAAACAAAAAAAACAACTTAAAATCTGAACTCAAACAATTGAAGAACCGAAACATCCCCAGTAGGCTAACCTCAAATAATGGAATAACGGAAATAATTGAAAGAACCGACATCTCATAGTCATAGGCTCATAGCATGAAATACTTACATAATCAAGAAATGAAATAAGGTAGTAATTACAGCAAAGAAGCAAACCAGACTGAATCAGACAAGCTAGGTTGAGCGAAGATGATAGTGACAAAGAAACACCTCAACCAATAGAGATCAATCGAAATTCAGTCGACGATATGTGCTTTCAAAATTAGGGCATGAGTTGCACGAGAGAAGAAGAGAAGAAGAAGAGAGAAGAAGGGGCCGAGAGTCGAGTCGAGTCTTCCATTCGAGTGTCGAGTTCGAGCAGAGGCGACATATTAGAGAAAAAGTAAATTCATCTCCCGTTGATTTAGCGATTCCCTCGATCGATGGCACCGCATTCGGTAATTATAACGGGTTTCTGAGATAGCGGCTGACCAAGCAGTATTTTGATCCAATCATGAGTCATGACTCGGTCTTGACTTGACTGAAATAATTTCGAGCCAAACTTTTGGCTCGAAAGTCGGCTTGTTTTCTACGACTCGATCTCGATTCGAGCCCAAATTCGAGTCAACTTTCGAGCGAGCCACGATCTTCGTGTAAATTTCTCAACCCTGCACATAATTCCGCCTACTCACATCTCTTTGCACGGCTCTTCTGTAAACCCATCTCACTGAGCACCATCCTCTCTCCCGTGTGAAGACCCAGGTTGCTCTCCCCTCTTGTTTGTTCCTCCCACCTCACTTCACTGGTTGACCGACCTTCCTCTCCCGCCGGCAAGCTTGCCGAGTCCGACCAGTGCGCAGTTCCTCATTTTCATTCTTCTGCTAAACTCCAAGCCACCTTATCTCACTCACCCATTAAAATTTAAGCAGCTAAGGTTATTCTCTCTCTCTCTCTCTCTCTCTCTGTCTCTCACTCTCTCCCCCCGTGAGCAGAGAATAAAAAACAAGAAGATAAAACTCTTATTTTTTCAAACTGAGTTCTAGCTGCCATCTTTCTCACTTCCTCTCTCTTTCTCTCTTTCAGATTTACAAAAAAGAATCTTTTATTATTTTTGTTTTTTGTTTTTTTCCCTCAACCCTTTTCCCCCTCCTCCTCTCTCTCTCTCTCCGGTTTTGCAGTGTATATATATATATATATATATTTTTTTCTTCTCTCACAACCTTCCTCTCTCCTTCCCCACTCTCTCTCTCTCTCTCTCTCTCTCTCTTTTCGGTTTACATCAAGCCCAAAAGCTTTTTTCTTTTTCTCTCAACCACCTCTCCTCTCTCTCTCTCTCTCTCTCTCTGTATATATATATTAATATATATATATATGTATATATATATATATATGTATATGTATTATATATATATATGTATGTATATATATATATATAATAATATATATATATATATGTATATATATATATATATATATATATATATATATATATATATATATATATATATATATATATCACTTTCTGTGATATACAGAAAATATATAAAATATAAAAAAACAAAGAAAAAAAAAGATGCAAGACAGTGAAAAAAATATATATTTGATATAATCTTGAGCAATTTCACCATTTGAAGTGCCACTTGGCTTGTAAAAGAATAAAAATATGTGTGGATGTACAAAGTACATTGTATTTGATATTATGCAAGTATTCAAAGAGCCTATGCAAGTCTGTTTAGACAATTAGGTTGAAAGACTTACGACCGTAGTGTTGCAAAACATCACTCATGCACGTCTTTTTAGATGAGTGAGTATACCTAATTTTGGTAGGAATCCCCTGTTGAAATTTCACTAAAATAAGGACTCATAAGAAACAAGACTAAATAACTTTTAAAATAATTAAAGTGGCCCAAATTAAATTAATTGATGAAAGAATAATACAAAATTGAACATGCCGAACAAAAGAAAATTTGAATACAAAAATATGGCTCACAAGATGAGGTGAGAACATAACTTGCATACCTAAGAGAGAAATGAAATTCTTTGTGGGATCCACACCTTTAAGAGATAGACATGTAAAGACATAATTGATCATCCTCATGATGACTGAGTTGATTTGTTATTCAAATATCCTAAAATAATGCTTCATCACAAATTTTACATCAAAAATGTGCAAGCAACTTTAAAAATCAAAACCATATGCATTACAATGCATCTATTGTAAACAAGCTTTATCTTCAAGCTCAAACATGTTATATTGAAATACATACAAATACTTATGACTACAAGTTAACTGAGCACGTATTTAAAAAGAAAAATTTGCATTCAATGCACTATGTGTCAATAACTTGAAAGATTGAGGTTCACACATGCTTTAAGGCAACCTCACATCCCAATTGAATTATATATTATTGAAGTATGTGTAAATAGATGAAATTTGGCACATATCTCAAGATGATATAATAGCTAGATCATTGCATTAAGATGGATGTGTTTGGTATAAAGAGATAAATTGTTGGCATCTTGAGACAATTTGTTGTTCATGTTGATGCATCAATATGCGTGTAAATACTTAAAGATGCAATTCAATTTAGTTGATATTCCAAGAAAAAGATTTGCATTTAATGCATTATAATGTGGGCCAATGATTCAAAGTGTGTATGACATACATTTCAAGGTGATCATAGACCATTAATCACTACATTGAGATTCATGTAAATAATGAGATGATTCATATATGCATATCATGAGATAAAAAAAAATATAAATATAGTATCTCAAGAGTTATGCAACTGTGCTTAACTGATTATACATCTTACGAGAAGCTCTTTAAGCTTAACCTTAAGTGCCTCATAAAATATATAGATTTTGTAAATTACATGAAATTTAATGAAATTAAAAATAAACTAGCACGAGCTGCTTCACTTATATGATGAAGTCGTAAGTCCCACTTAACTAATCTCATCCTCCTCTTTACAAAAATAGGAGTTGACATGATTTGTAGTAAATCAAATACTCAATTACTATGGATGATATTTGATTATACATTTGCATGGGACCATCAAATGTCTTAATAGAGAAATTTCATATTTAAAAAATAAATTTTCTATTTTAATATAGAAAATATAATTGTAAGTCTTAACTATTGACCTGGTCCTCTGCTAGTAAATAGTAGAGTTGATATGATCTACCTCAATATTGATTGCACTAATTATACATTTCAATGAGAGGGATTCAAATAAAAAAAATATAATTATCAAACTGTAATGAAAAAATTCAAATTATTCACATCTCGATAATGGTTGTGCTGAAGGAAGATTTCAACCGAAGGGAGATTACCATCAAGTCATATCCAAAATTCAATGTCAAGTCAATATAAATTCATATTTTATAGAAATATAAGGAATGCAAAAAAAAAAGAAAAAACTTTAAATCTCTAAATGAAATTTATCTATAATAATTTAAAAAGAATTATTCATTCACCTTCCACCATCATTTGTCGGAGATTACAAATTAAGAAAATTCTAGCTCACAATGGAACTAATGTCAAGTCAAGTACAAAACTATATTCACTCTCAAATAATAATCTCATGCTAGTAAGGACATGACTCATATCCTCTGTTCACATGGTTTGACCAGTAGACTCCATATATGATGCAGTTACGATTAGAGTCTTCTGGCTGGGTGGTTAGCTACCAAATGATACTATTATATTATGATCACGACTGTAGCTATATATTTTCCAATGACTCTATCACTTGAGTTATGAATCATAGAGTGCATTTGATAGGGCAAAAAATCCTCTGTTAACTAAGGTGGACTTAAACTTGTCTCTTTAGACAAACACCATCCCAAGTTTACAAGGTTTTCTTGGACGATGCAACTCATAGCTGTTGGCAAGGATCCTTTGGTTAGGTTGGGTAGACTACCTCCTCTGACTAAGTAAATTAGGGATTACGACAGCTCGGGATGATAAAACCATATGATCTTGATCAGGCGTGCCATCATTCTCCAAACCATCCACATTAAATTAAATAATGATAAATTTTATAAATCTAAATTTCAAAACTCTGCATTCAGCTACTATATGCTAAATAATTAGCAATATAATGACTAGTCTTAATTGAAAGTTCTCTCTCAGCATTGAGATGGGTAATTAACTATATGTGTTTACGCCTATAGGCCTGAAACGAGATCTAAAGTCCTCACAAAGTAAGGGTAAAATCTTTGAATAGTTTCTTATCCACTATTCCATCTGACTTCTTAAAATTTAATCGACATTAATCATACTCTTTTTATTAAGAGGTCGGTGGTGAATTTTCGGAGCCCGCATACTTATGTTAGTGATGAACAACCATGATGGAGAGTGGGAAAAAGTGAAGAGAGGCTAGAAGTTGCAATGAGTTTTATTTCTTTTTATAATTTTTAAAAATAAAATTTTTTATATAACTTTTTTTAATTTATAAAAGTAATTTAGTTTTTTTTAAAAAAATTAAAATGATTTATTTTATAAAATTTAAACATTTTATATAGATATAAAAATTTAAATGAATTATACTTATAGTTTTTATTTAATTTTTTTTGAGATATTTGAGATAATTTAATTATAAACTCATATACAAGTGCAAAGCTTGAACCAACGACCTCTTAATTAGAATCATAAGCTCTCAATCATTAGGTATAGTAAAAAATAAAAACAAATTTTTTAATTTTTTGAAATAATGAGCAAAAAATCATAAGCACTTTATCGGCTGCCTATCAACCTGACAATTAGAGTAACTAGAACACATTATTTTTGGGATAAATTGAAAGCCTAAGCTCAATTTCATAACTAGTAAAAAAAAGTTATATGTATGGGTAAAAAAGTCACAATAATATTATAAGCACAAAAATCTTAAAAAATAATATTAGAAAAAACATAACAAAAATGAACGTTGAATCCCTCCATAAGCTCAGAGTATAAATTATTAACATAAATAGAACCAAACAACCGACGAACATATGTATTTGCATATCTGGCAACTTAAATTTCATATTTACTAATATAACACAAATTATTACTAAATACTAAAAACTAACACCTCGCTATTTCTTCGTTCGCATCTGTTACATGTGGCTGAAGAACCGGTCGAAGACTTGACTTGCCATTTGCATTTGTTGCATGTGGCTAAAAAAATGGTCGAAGTACTGACTCGCCGATGATGGAAGAAGGAACGCAATACACGGCCTTTGTTTTGAGCTTTTATTTGTTGGATGATGCTCTTCTAATTGTTGGAGCTTTAGGTTTTCTTTTCTTAGTCTTTTCTTGACGAAAGTTCATCTTTGGCTAGTTGCAGCATTGACCTAACCTTGCTAATCTTCTATTGATACAATTCGATGAACAATGACGATGAAAATGATGATGATGTCAGGAATATGCTTGTGCTATAGTTTTTGTGACAGTGAGGAATGTGACTATCAAGCTATTCAAGAACAGTATGCACTGAGAGATTAATTTCAATTAATTTGATAGTAGCATAATTCTATGCATAATGTAATTGACTATAATGATTCTTAAAAAAAGGAAAACAAAAATATTGCTGCTTTGCTCTTCATTGGTGAAAACCTTTCAACAGTTTAACTCATAAAGTTTCTCTAATCACAATTTAATTCACAATGAGATCAGTATTCTCATTAGAATAGTATTGATCCTCTTTGATATCCCATTTTTTAAAAATAAAAAAAAAAAGAGAAAGAAAAAAGAAAAAAAAAATAATGCGTAAATATATATATATATATATATATATATATATATATATATATATATATATATATATATATATATAGTATAAATAGATATTATATATTAAAAAAAAGAGAAGAAAAAATGAGAAAATAGAAAGTCCTCTTTCCTATCTACAACTCATTCACTCGATTGGATTCATTTCTTTGCTCATTCGGCCTCTTTAAAAATAAATAAATAAATAAAATCCTCCCCTTTCTCTATCGCAAGCAACAGTTCCCTCCAATTTTCTCAACTGCAAGCCAAAAAAATTACTCTCGCTCACGATCCCCTCTTTCTCCCTAAAAAAACCGCAAGCAACCGATCCCGCCTCTAGTTCCGAAACCGTTCCCTCTCGCTCCGTTCATTTTTCTCGGAAAACCACCGCAGAGAAGAACAACTCTTCTCCTCCATTCAAGCACTCCTACGCCCGTGCCTCCTTGGCAACCTTCTGAAACCCTAATCACTACTTTTTCTATGCATAGTTCCTACAAAAAGAAGTTGACTTCGCCGCTCCTTCTCATCCTCCTGAAATCCTTGGGGATCAGGGCCGGCGCCAGAGCGTCCTTTTGTTCCTCTAGTTAGCAATATCCAAATGCTCCGCTGCCTGAGCAAGAAGCCATTCTTCTGTTAGTCCGATTGCTCTTCTTGATAGGCGGAAGGGTTGCCTGTAGCGAATATGTCACACAAGTTTTCACCAGCGTTGCGGTCGGCTGATCTCAACGACTTCATTGCCCCGTCACAGAATTGCATTGTCTCGCTGAAGGACATTAATCTAAAAATTGAGAAGCCTAAGAAGGAAGACATGGTAAAGCCTCTTAGCAAGTTTCCATCTCCCGAGGTTGTCAAAGTTTCATTGAAAGACTGCTTGGCATGCAGTGGTTGCATAACTTCAGCAAAAACGGTAATGCTTGAGAAGCAAAGTTTAGAAGAATTTCTAAGCCATATCAATTCAAGGAAGGAGGTTATAGTTTCTGTGTCCCCTCAATCAAGGGCATCACTTGCTTGCCTATTTTGATCTCTCTCCAGCTCAGGTTTTCAGAAAACTCACAACGTTTTTCAAATCAATGGGGGTGGAGGCAGTTTATGATACAAGTTGTAGCAGAGACATGTCACTCGTAGAATCTTGCAATGAATTTATTTCACGATACAAACAACATCACTTAGATGACAATGATGAAAGTGGTTCAAATCTTCCCAAGATTTCTTCTGCCTGTCCTGGATGGGTATGATATGCGGAAAAGACTTTAAGAACTTTTATTCTATCGTACATTTACTCTGTGAAGAGTCCCCAACAAGTAATGGGAGCCATAATCAAACATCACATTTCAAAAAAAATAAAAAATACTCGCCAGACAGAATCTTCCATGTAACCATGATGCCCTGTTATGATAAAAAGTTAGAGGCTGCTCGAGATGATTTTGTATTATCAGTGGATCATGGAGGAGAAAATGATCTTGATGATAATGGTTCACCCATGAAGATACCAGAGGTGGACATAGTTTTGACATCTAGAGAGGTGTTAGATCTAATACAGTCTGGAACTAAAAGGTTGTGAGCTTTGCAAGTACTGAAGTGTCTGTCAATCCGGCTGCTAAGTCTCGGGTGGTTGCAAAGCCGAAGCTAAAGCCTACAGCTGCTGCCAAGTCGCAAGCCAACAAATCTCACGACTCCTCCAATCCTTCCTCACATCGCCGACCGAGCTTCACCATTTTAAGACCCCGCTAATGCTCATTAGGGTAAAGTGGATGCGAACTTGTGGTGTCAAAGATAATCATTAATGCTATTGCATCAGTAAGCCAACATCCGCTGACATACACCCATATGCCGAAATACTACCGAAATTTAGGCTGAATTTTAAACTTAAATAAAAAAGGCCTTGAATGTGTATGGAACATTATGCATTTGCTTTTATGCAAGTGATTGAAGGTCTTATTCTTCATTAAAAAATTGAAAAGACGGATGGTGCAAAGACACCAACCATGCTCATTGGCATACGAAAAAAATAGTAAGCCTCCTACGTGGGGATGAAGACACGCCAAAGTATAGAAATTCAAATTTTGGGACTTAACAAAAAAAAATGATTTAACATTATGTTAAATATAAAATATAAAGTCCTAAAGAAATGAATTAGTTAAATATATAAATAAACTTGAAATGAATTTGAAAGAGACTTGAGTATAAAAATTGAAAATCATATTTCAAATAAGAAAATAGGGATCAAACTCAAGTGAACCTATAAAACTTGAAATAAACTTGAATTCCTTTGATATACATGAACCGAAACTCACAAGAGATTTAAGATAATTTTGAAGTCCAATTACTAAATAAATATGAAACTTGATATGGAGTTGAGAATAAATTTATATTGGATTTGAAGTTTTTTTATGTGAACAAATCATATTTAATATCAAATGAAGTAAATATCTCAATTAAATATTAAATGACAAATGATTGGTGGTAAGTCTAAATATCTAGTTTTAAATTGAGAACAAAGGTGCACAAGTAATTCAATAGCTTTCTTATAAGCACAAATTTAATTAGGCAACTCATGAATAATCATGAATGTGGCTAAAGGATCACTTGGATCTTGTATTTGAAGTTAGATTTAAAGCACATGAGAATTATGACATATATAAGTGCTTAGCTCCAAAATTAATTGTATTCAAATGAAATTCATAAAAGGATTTACAATGTAATTGACTAGCTTATTAATAAGTATATACAAATTCTTTCAATAGTTACTCAAGTTGCACTACATAATATATTAAGTAAATCAAAAGCAAAACATATAATTTAAATTAGATTTGCGATGAGCTAAAAAGTGCATTAATATGAATGAGTCAATTATCACTGAAGGGTAAGATTATAACAATCACACATGAAGTATAAATGATGAACAAACTTTTTTATATGATTAAATAGAATCAGAATGGTAAATTATATGCCACCGAATTCGCAACACATCGTAAAAGTGAACATAAGACATTAATTAAGGCTTCAATTGAACTATTGCTCATATTATAAAGTATGACTAAAATTCAAATTCAATATCTTAAAATTATGCAAGTATTTTTAAATACACTCGATGCCTACACTGTAATGCTTAAACTTAGTGTCTGAGGATGTAGTTGCTTTCGGTTTGGTCTTAGAGAGTGGTTAACAAAACCTAAAAATTTAATTATTATATGAATTTTAATTTATTAAAATATTTGAGAAGCTAATTTTGTCATATGACAGTAGATCTGATCCTCTATTATTAAACTAACAGAGTTGACGGGATCTGGAATAATAAATTAAATGATTAAACAATACATCTATCCCGATGATGTGTTGAATGAAGATTTCAACCGGAGGGGATACCTACCATCAAAATGTGCTTGCAAGCTCAAATTGAATTAATCAAAATCAAATGTCAATCTAAATGCAAAATCTAATATGTCATTAAGTGTTAAATGCTTAAATAAAATTCAATCTCTAAAAACTTAAAACTAAAATCCAATCCACCTTCCACAACTATTTGTTAAAGGTGACAAACTAAGAAAACTCTAGCTCACAAAGGAGTCAAATTCAAATCAAGTGTTATACTATGTTCACTCTCAATCAATCTCATGCCAGTAAGGAAGTGACTGGTCCTTGACTACGTGGTTGGCAAGAGCTCACATATGATGCAGTTACGACCAGAGTCCTCTGATCGGTGGTTGCCGCCAAATTAAACCATTATATTATTTATCATCAACAGCTTATGCTCCCCAATGGCTCCCTTTGAGTTGTGAATCATAGGGTACACTTGATAGAGCAAAGTGTCAAGATAGACATAAACTCTTCTTAGAGACAAACACCACCCAAGTCTACAAGGATTTCTTGGATGACGAACCCTGTGTGATAAGGATCTTTCGTCAGTTGATTACTTCCTCTGACTAAGTAGACTAGGGACCACGAAAGCCTGGGATGACAGAACAATGGGATCTAGATCGGGCACATCATCATTCCCCCAACCATTCGCTTTAAGCTAATAATGATGAATTTCATAAATTCTAAATTTTACATTCCAAAATTACACATACTGCTACTAGACACTACGCATTAAACGATCTAACGACTAGCCTTAATCGAAAGTTCTCTCTCAATATTGAGAGTGATAATTAACTATAGGTGTTTGTGCCTATAGAAAACCTAGAACCAGATCTAAAGTCCTCACAGAATGAGGACGAAATTTCTAGGTAATGTCTTATCTACTATTCCATCTACCTTTTGAAAATTACTCCGACATTTAAATCAAACTCTCTTCATTGTCGAGAGGTCGGTGGCGAATTTTCGGAGCTCACAAATAGCAACATTAATCCAAATTGAATTTGAATCAAAATTTATATTTAAATGTGGTGGTACAAAATGGATGGCAAGGCTGAATTGAATTTCAGTTTAGACTTTAAAACTTCTATCAATAATTGAGAATTATTTTCTTAAAAAAATTAATAATCTTCAAGTGAATAAACTAATTGTGATAACAAATTTATTATAAGATTTCTATTTGACATCATCTTCTTCTATAGATGCAGTTATTGTTTTCAGCTTTTTCTGCTATTTCTAGAGTTTTAATGGTAGAGGGCAGTTGAAAGGAAGGTTTGTTCTTCTATTCCTCTAAAATGCCAATTAAATCCAATTTCTTCAAATTGACATGAAAAATTAGAAGTTTCCTATGACAAAAAAGGTTATAATCAATAGCTACTCAAAATCTATCTCATTTATCCTTCTTCATGTCATATTTGATAGAGAGAAAGAATGATAAAATTAAAAAGTCTAAAGATTAAGAAAATAACAAAGGACACTCTAACGAATATGGTTCAATCAAAATTGAATAAGAGATTATTACGTATAGTATCCGAAGCACATATTACATCCCCGTGATCAGATTATTGTGTATTCTTGTACATGAGACACGATCTGAATACAACAATCCAACAGTCATTACACATACACATGCGATGCTCCAATCATGTTGTGGGACATCCTCTATAGGCTCGATCCATAATGTGGGTCACCGATATGTACACGTAACCGCAAGTCTCTGCATAACACCTCATACCTATCTACGGCTCCCTATAGCTCGTGCTCATCTACACGACCGAAGTACGGCTAGAAGATGTCCTGAGTCACCAAGATGTGCTCCGACTGTATGAAAAAAGAATGTGTGAAATTAACCTGAAGTAACATATTGAATTCAAATGAATACTTATGTTAACACTTACATATATATGCTCTACAGGTGCACTAGGATAGTAAGTGGTCGGAGGATCTGTCGAGCCAGTAGTAGAGAAGCCCAAGATCCAACTAAAGACATATACTGATTGATAGCCGCCAGCCTATCCTCATCTTCATCCAAGCCCTCGACTAGGTAATCCCTCTACCTCTCCTAAGCGGTAATGTGCACCTGGTGGTAATCAACCCAGTCTACATCCGCTTTGCCTTGACCATCGACCCTTTTGAAACTAGGGTCAACTGGTGCCACATCTACTCTAGGTATGAGTCCAAACTATCGCAACACTCGATCAGGTAAGTGCCACTCCACTCTCTTCCAACTGATCAGCGGGACTCATGCCAACAATATATCGAAGCCTACTGAGCATATAGGTGACAGGCGTAACGTGATCTACTCAGTGTATGCCTCCCAAATCACCTACACATATTACAAATTATGTTAAATTAGAATATGTATTTTAGAAATTTGATTTGAAATATACTCTGCAAGTCCAACCTGCGTATGCAGCAAGCCATCCAGCTCATTTCTATACAATGCAATGTTTACCATTAACATCTGACGAACATATCTGTCGTTCCACTTATGCACACAACACATTTAAAACAAACATATACGCTAAAAATTTAAAAGTGCAGAAAGTAAAATATACCTCAAACCAATGCTGAGACCATCATGATCAGTCGGATATGACACATGTAGGGTCGACCTCCCCACATGAAGATGCTCCCAAGATCATATATGTAGGAGGTGTATGCAACCAACCATTTGGCTCTGCTGGGCCTAGTAAACTCGTAGAGCTCTCTATAGAGGTGGGCCAGAACTGGTCTTCTTACAGACAACATCCTGAATGAATCTAGGTTCTCTTGAAGTGGAAGATAGTGCAGGTGGACCTCAGAACCTGATGTATTCGACAGTAAGAAACACCCAATAAGAAATAGAATGTAGGCACACAGGTGCTTAAAGTACTCCTCAGTGCTCAGATGTGCGTATGACTCTCTATAAAATGCCCACCTAAGCCACCTCAATGGCATGCATGTCTACGCCTGTGCCTGACCCATCCTGAAGGTGGATATGATGTGTGGACTGATCGGACCATGGTACACCACATTTGGTATAGGGTGTCATCTCAACAACTCGTCGCAATAATCTGGCTAGCTAGCCCATCTCTTCCCCTCACTAATCACAATTGGGCCAATAACATGTAGCCCATTAACACATAATCCCAGGATCATCACCACGCCCCGAGCGCCAGTCATCTCACCAACAGGTGAAAGGTATCTGGGAGACCATCTCTCAACCAGGCGTAGTGATGATGATCTAGTGATGAAACGAAGTGGCTAACATTTAGCATCTACCTCTAGGCCATTGATGAATCTTTCCAGAAGTGAGGCCACTCCTTCAAAGATAAGCAAGTGTGAAGTAGCCTCTAGAACAAGATTTGTAGAATAACATGATCGATCAGTCATTAGCCAAAATGAATATTATGCAGGTGTAACGTAGAAATAAAAATTAAATATTACTTATAATATCAGGGTGAGCGGCTCTATGCCGTCTGTTGCTGTTACAATGCAAATATAAATTACATGGTATGGTAGGACTATCATGATGTACATATATAACCGTATAGTTCTTTTGATTATAGGTAATTGTTTGGAATTGAACATTATTCCCTATACACCACCCAATGATAGCAAACTGAAAACTCCATTTACTTGTAAACACATTTCTTCGACAAGGTCACCTGGGATTTCAACATCGTTTGTTAGGACATTTTCATCAGATGGACCGTCAAAGTAAATATCATTCTCTCACTCTCTCATAGTTTGACACATCAGTACATACTCGTTTGTAGACAACATCTGACTTTCAATATCAATATTCTGGATTGAATCATTTTTTAAAAGAACATGACTGGCTACATTCCCAATCATAGTAGCTTCTAACCCAAGTGAACAATCATCATCACTGATATCTTACTCTAACTCACTATTTGAACCACTGCTCATAGTCTAATACTCATCATCGCCTGCAACACTCTAAGGCATATACGGTTCCTCTGAATGATAAATAACATCATCGCTGCCACAAAACTCATAAATAGGACGACAAACTTTGATATTAAATATTACAAGTATAAACAGGGAAAGGTTGACAAGGTATTACCTGAGAATCAATTCATCAAAGCTGCTCTGTGTCGCCAAAGGTACATGTGCGATAAAATCCTCTGTATACATCATTGGTATATCTACTGACCTTATTACCGGATCAGTTGATGTGGATGCAACATTAGCATCCTCCACTTTCACATACAACACTAATATCTGACGGGAAGCTTCGTCCAGTGTAACATCGCAAACTTCATCATCAGATATAACATATGCTATAAATTCATTACCCACCGGATAACGACATGTAAGACTTACAGAGTGGCAAACTGAATCAATGTTCAATGACATCATAATTCACTATTTCAATTCCAGTAAGGTGTTATGTCGCAGAACCTTAACTGAATGATTTCGACCTCTCACATAACTTGGAGTGAACTGCTCATCGATACTTAGTTCACCTTCATAGAAAAGGATCGGCGAAACAAACTCTCTACTCATTCCTTAAATAATTGGAGAATAACTAATCATATCAATATTTCCTAAATCTAAAAAAATATTATGCGTCCAAATTTATTTGTAGAACAAACTACATAAATCATAAGAAATTTAAATCAATCGACACGTTATACAAACGCCGCCATCTAACGTGACTATAAGTAATGGGGCTCTAAGCTTATAGGCCAACTACAACTACTCAAACCCAACTCATACCATTCAAAAGTATATCATAGTCACTTATAATAGTATACTCGATATATTATCACCTAAAATTACAAATAAATTACCTGAACCGCAATGCTAACACAAACTTACAAATCAAATCCAACCACAAAATTCTAACCATATA
Organism: Cymbidium sinense; assembly: GCA_021442155.1. Classification (NCBI taxonomy): domain Eukaryota; kingdom Viridiplantae; phylum Streptophyta; class Magnoliopsida; order Asparagales; family Orchidaceae; genus Cymbidium; species Cymbidium sinense. The sequence goes on from JAKCPB010001071.1 coordinate 124,283, forward strand.
GCTTTAAGCCCTAGAACACATAATCTACTAATTTATAAATGAGAAAAAAATAGGAATTTACCGTGTATTGGCAAAGAATGACGGGAATGTGCACAAAAAAATATAGAATCCACCGCAGGAAACTTCCCCGAATGGAATAGAGCCACCGGAAGCTAATGTTGGGTTCAAGTTAGATGGAGAGGAAGTTGAAACGGGATGCGATTATTGAGGAAGAAAACATGGGTTTTGCTAGAAGGGAAGATGGAACAATGTTGGTTCGAGCAATCGGGGCCGGAAGCTTGGAGATGAAGATGACTGTGCTTGGAAGAGGCAAAATGGTGGGCGGCTCGCGTGGAGGTGTCGGAGGCATGACACGGGGCAGAACGAACAGATTAGAGGGAAAGAATAGGGCCGATCGATCAATCGGCCTGATTTCTTTAACTCGACTACCGCCTACTGGGAGATCGGTGTTTAATGAAGCGCTTGCCCACTAAGTGGGCTAACTAGATAAATGAAGTCGCCACTAAGTGGCACTAGCTTCAATTTTAACGTGACAACTTTCACACACGATTTGATTTACCTAATTGCCCACTTAGTGACTATACCTATTTCTAGATTTTTTTAATGATACTTAATTCCCCTAATTAAGTTTATAATACTATATTTAAAAAAATTCTATTTCTAAAGACCATGCAAAGTGCTAGCACAGGAAGTGGCTATATGCGAGAAGATGAAGTAATAATGCTAGAATCATTAGGGCTACAAACGAACCAAGCATTCGACAAGCTACTCGAAGCTCGGCTCGATAAGAGATCGTTCATGATCGTTTGATTAATTAATCAAACAAGCTTGAACACTTTTGTAAATACTCGATCGATAAATGAACAAGCTTGAACAACTCATAGCTCGATTCGATTATGATCGTGAACAATATCATTTTATGTTCATGAACAAGCTCGTTAAGAAGCTCGATAACGCTCGATTATGATCGTGAACAGTATATCGTTTAATGTTCATGAACATACTCGCGAACAAGCTCGTTTAGTAGTTTTAGGAAAAATATTTAACATTTATGAAAAAAAGATGTAAACATTAACTAAATTAAAATATATTTATATTTATATGAATTTTAATTTTAATATTATATAATAAAAATTACTTAATTTGAAATTGTAAATTTTTGTATTAAAATTTTAAAATTTTGCGACAAGCAAGCGTCGGACTTCGAGTCCATCGCTCGCGATCCTTGAGTGAATGAGTCTGATTGCAGCTGAGTGAAGGATCTCACTCAGTAGGGCATCAGCCGTCCGTTTATTGATGGACGATTAATACGTAATCCGATACTAAGGTGTCACGTGTAAGTGTGTAACCCTAAGCGGCTAATGGGCTAAGGCTCTTATTCACTTATTCTCGCCGTCTACCCCGATATTTCCTAATTCACCCACGTTGCCTCATACTTCTTCGTTCTTGGTTCTTCCCATAAAACCCTAGAGCTGCGGAAGAGGAAGATCTTGGCTTCTTCATAGAGTTCGACTATGCTATATATTGTGGCCAAGGTAAGTGATTTATTATTAATGGTTTACGAGTTTCTGTTTGGCGAATGAAAGGAAATGAACTCTGAAATATTTGATTAAGGGAATTATGGTCGTGTCATTCTTCGTGGACTCTCGATGTCGAGAGGAAAATTTTGTAGGAAAGTTTGATTGATTTATTTCCATTATGTCATTGTTTATTGTTATGCCCTAAGTAAATTCGAATTTTGACAAATTGGAGGCTTCAGCCTGAGCGATGTTCGACAATGACAAGTTTATGTTTGAGACTTCGAGTTTATCTCTTTTTTTGAATTCTGATTCAATTATCTTGAGATAAAATCAAGTCTATTCTTCTTAGCTCTTGCTGTCAACTGCAATTTTTCGATTGTTTGCAAGTGTGTAAGTATGTTCAGATGGAAATGATACTGTGGAATGTAATTTATATCTTGGCTCTTGCAGTTGTAATTTATATGTTGGCCGAAAGAGGAGATGAAAGAAGTACTTTTATCGTGAAATGTTATGGGAAAGATTTTTGGAACTTTGAAGATGAAACTTTAATGATTTTGAACTAGTTTAATGTATTATTAACTTTTTCTCATGAACTCTTTATGAACTATTTATCTGTTTTTCTCATGATTTTGAACTAGTTTGAGCACTACTCGAATATTGGCAATGAAGGCAATGATTGTTCTAATGATTAATAAACACTATATTAGTAGTTTCCGTTCTCTTTAAGTATTGTTGGTAGCCTTTATGTTGAGGTCCTATTAAAATGCATTTGTGATGGTACTTAATTTATATAATTTGGATATTCAATGTAATGTTTGTTGTCCTTTCTTTCAGAGCTGATGGTAGCTATTATGTGAAGATTAATTTGTAGTAGCCCTTCTCTATTAGTATTGTTGGTAGCCATTAAATTGAAGTTCTATTGGTATGTGTTTGTGATGGTAAGTAATTTATAGAATTTGGATCTTCAATGTAATGTTTGTTGTCCTTTCTTTCAGAGTTGATGGCAGCTACTATGTGATGGTTAATTTTAATATGAACTAGCTAATATTGACATTTTGGTGGTAGTGGGTGAGAAGAATGAAATGTCATCTTTTACATGTTGATGCACATTATTACTTTATCACATGTTAGAGCATTTCAATGATTAAATTGTTGTGAGGATTCTTTTTGCCAATTATGTTCCATAATTGAGTTTGATCAAAGTAAAATTTGGCACGCCATTGGAAAAATAGCGATTCTTGATTTGTACCATTAAATTTCTTTGTTCTTTGTTATTAAGTATGGCTTGATTTTTTAATTGATTGAATGATTATCAAGAAGAATTGCATCTTCAAATTGTGAGGTGGGTTGGTATCATTATTTTTTTACGTAATTTTGGTTATCAAGAAGAATTGCATCTTCTAGTTATCAAGAAGAATTATTTTTTCTATTTTTTGTGGCACGGTATGTTCTAAGCATGTTCCAATTATTTTCCTATTTATTTACTGCGTTCATTTGTGAGTTATTCCAAAAGCATTGTTCAAGTTGAGTCGTGTTCAATTTGGTATGGGCTTCAACTGATTTGATTCATTTATTCCTGCATTTTCATTATTCCATTGGTGGCCTTGTTTGTTTTTTGATGTTTTTTATTGAATGGAGAAAGCTTATTAAGGTGGTTGTATTGGCTTTCTTCGGTGTTGGTGGATTGCCTTTCTTTGGTTGGTCTTTGTTGGTTGTTGATGTTCTACTTGATTAGTTTGGACTTATGTAGAACTTTTCTTTCTTTAAGTTTGCTTATATTGCTAATATTTCTATTTGAGTTCTTCTTGCCACTCTTTCAATCTTTCGCTTATATTTGGGCTTCAATAACTTATTATGCTAACTCTTGATGGTCTCTATTATTTTCAGATGGCCATAAAGATTGCTTCTATAAAAGGCTTTGAAGTCATAATTAACTGATGTTCTTCTTGCCATGAAGCTATTTCTCCATTGTTTTTTTTGCTAAAGAGCTGATTCAAGAGTTGTGACATAATCGAATGTTCTGAATGATGATGGTATTATTAGCTCTGGTTTACTAGTGGTGCTTCTTCTTTGGGATGATTTTGAATACACCTTTGACAATTTTATATTTTGAACTTTGAAATTGCTTCTATTTTTGTATTTTGAATCTTTAGATTCATTTGGTGGTTTTAATTTGTTGTGCATTTTTCTTATTTGTTTCATGACAATGGCATGTGATTTTATATGAACTTTTACATTTTATCCCCTCAAATTTGAAAAATTTAAAAATGTAATAATCCTTTGTTTCAATGAACAAACTTTTGTAAAAATGTTTAATTATTCCCTTTTTAAATTTAATTTGTTTTATTCTAATTTCATTCACTTAAAATAGTCATTTAATATGAGTTCTTATTTTATTGTTATAAATCATATTTTGGAACCAAGTGAAAATATTTTATATTGTGCTTTCAGATAGAAATAACTAACCAAATATACTATCCAAGATTGTTTTTTTTTAAAAAAATAAATAAATAAAACGGAAGCCAGCTAGTTCCCCTTCAATTGTAAAAGGTAATATGTTATCTTTTTAGCCTTTTTCAAATATTATTATTATTATTTATTTATCATTGTTTGATGTTCTTTAAAAATATTTCAATTCTTTTACAAATTTTTATTGTTTATGTATTCATGATTGCTAAATATTTGTTTATGCACATTTTTTGGTTCATTTGTTCATGAACACAAATTCTGCTCGTTAAAGTACTCGATAAGGCTCGTTTATTTAGTGTTCATTAAGGCTCGTTTGCTTTGTGCTCGTTAAGGCTAGTTTACTTAGTGCTTTCGTTAATCGTCGCTTTAAGGTTCATTTATTTATTGCGATAAGGCGATCGGTGTTCGTTAAGACTCGATTAGGCTCGTTTATCATAATAATCAAGCTACTCGATAAGAGCTCGATTAACTTTAACCAAACACAAACCAAACTCAAATCAATCTCGGTTGCTAAATGAGCGAAATGAACATAAACACACAAGCTTGATCCCAGCTCGAGAAAATGTTATCGAGCTTTGAGCATGCCGGCTTTCGGTTGATTCGTTTGCAGCCTAAGAATCATGAATGAATAACGTTTAATGAAATTGGGACAATAGGGGTATAAATGAGCTAATGGTGAGCTGACTCCATTGTTATCAAGCTCACAGTCTAAGAGCTTTGGGCTCAAATTTGAAAGCAATAAGCTACTCATTTAATATCATATATATATATATATATATATATATATATATATATATATATATATATATATATAATAAAAAAGTCAGCACTCAGTTGCTCACTGTTGTCATCTAGGCCTCGCATAGTTCGGCTCTAACGAGTCGGCAATACCTGTAACTCGGTTCGCACTTTTAAATGAAGGTCGAGAGACTGATTGTAAGGCCAAACTCCTTCATTCTTCTTCATGCTCCACTTCGACTTTGGAGAGTCGTAGGAGCACGCACCGCTCTCAAAGGAAGACAGTACGTCGCCACCGAAGATAAATTCTTGCTCATAGACGAAGCAAGGTACGGTTTGGCTTATTTATCCTTTTTTTTCATAAATCAGATTTAAAAAAGTTAAAAGTTTTTTCTTATTCTTATGCGTGATTTCTTCTATTCAGGCTTGCATCGCATGATTTCTTCTGAGTTACTCACATGTGGTTCATCAATTGATTTCTTTAGATATGTGTTTCCCTTTTCCTTTCTTATGTAAATCAGAAAACCAAATATTATTTGAGTTTTTTTCTCAATTTCATGTATGTTTCTTCTTTTCAGGTGCGAATCTTGTGATTTCTTCTAAGTTTCTAACATACACCATTTCTACATACATGTATTTATTTGTTCTTTATTTTGTTAGTTTTCTAATTTATTTTACAATTTGTGGTGAGGAATGATGTTAGTTTTTCAATTTATCTCTCTTAGTACTCCTTATTTTCTATATGTTTTATTATATCCTGATTTATGTTAGTGTTTTTTTTTGTCAATTGCACATATGAATTTTTTGACATAATTTTATTTGATATTTTTTTTAATGATTTTATTTCATTCATTGGCTTTCATTGGTTCATGTGAGCATAATTTTTAAACTTTGTTTCAAAATTGCATTAAATTAAGTTTGTTAAAGATTTTTTTTCATAATTATTACAATTTTTATGTAATTATTATTTTTTCTATCATGTTTTTTTTTTTGTATTGTTGGGAGAAATGCTAAATTATTTTATTTTATGGTATATTTAGGATGTTAACAAAAAAATGTTGAAATTAATGTCGATTACTCAATGGATGTTAGGGATGAAAATTTTAAGGACCATGTTCAATTTCATATGGATGACCAACAAAATTCTCTTAGTATTTCTTGACATTAAAATGAGATATGATGATGATAATGATAATAAGAATGATGGTGATGGAAGAATGTTGAAGATAATGATATTGATGAGATTGATGTAGAAAATGAAAATGATAATCTCAAGAAAGAAAAGAAAAAAAGACATCAATAGAAATTAGTTATTCTTTAATGATCAAAGGAAGGGTGAATGTATTCATTATAAAGAAGCTTCTTTAGGAAATCTGTTACCACAATTTAAAGATATTTAGAGTGTTTTGCAGAATTAAGAAACAAAATTACTAACTTTTTTGAAATAATAGCATGTCATAACACTGAAGATGGATGCTTTTTAGCATATATGATTGAAAAGGTATGCATATCTCATGAATATTCAAATTTCTACATAATGATGTTATGGTGTATGAAAGAGAAGAAAAAAGCTGAAACTCATTAAATAAATATAAATGGAATAACTAATAGATATATGAAGTCAAAGAATCAAGGATATTTTATAATTGTGGCTACAATATGATACTTATTGGAGGTTACAAAATTTTGTTTTAAATTTTTGTGCATTTAGCTTCACCATCATTTGAAATTTTGGATATATTCTATCAAACACTTTTTTGATTATCTTAAAATAAATTTTTAACATATCATTGATGAACTAATATGACACTAACATTAAGTTATTGAAAGTTAGTTTTAGAATCAAAATATTATTTTTTGAAATCATTTGTTATGCATTGTTGTGCTCTATTCTGAATTTAATGATAAAAGATGATCAGTGTAGAATATGTTGTTGATAAAATAAAAAAAATTAGTTATTTTTATTAATGCATCTAAAGGAAGATTACTAAAATTTGTAGATGTTGAAACAACTATTGCAATTCTACAGAAAATTTTGATGGATTTTTTACTCTTGGAACTCTACATATTCTATGTTGATAGTTACCTTGAAATTAGAGAAGTCTTATGGTGAATGAAGTTATATATGTTAATTGTCATGAATAAAGAGTGGGATAAAATTAAAGTTTGTGAAGTGTTGAACTTCTTTAATGAAGCAACCAATATCATCTCTAGTAGTGAGTACCAAATAACTAATTTATTCTTCTCTCAATTTGTACTATAAAAAAGTTTTAAACGAGAGTTTAATTTCATTTGATTTTTTATTGTGGAAATGACAAGAAAAGTTTGACAAATATTGGAGTGAAAGCAACCTTCTTATGGCTTTTGGTGTTATTATGAATCCAAGGATGAAGTTCATGGAGATTGAATTTGCATATTTTAAGATTTACATTTGAGATGAAAGCATGAGGAATGTGGAAGTTATACATAGTTTATTGTATGAGCTATATGAAGAGTATGCAATTAGTTTTGAACTTGAAGGTGATGGTGGCAATGTGAGAGTTGGGACAACAAACAAGTTTAGTGCAAGCAATGTTGGTGGGCCTACTCAAATAGTCGATACAAAAAATTTTTAGTAAATGGCATGATTTTACTTCATATGTGATAATAAAGGGAAGTACAAGGCCAATAAAATTAGATTTAGATAAATACTTAGAGGATGGTTTAAGATTTCTTGAGGTCAAAATGATGAAAAAGCAATCAAACAAAATACTGTATACTATCAAGGATGATTATTGACATAGTATCCATACCAATAAGCATAGTAGCTTCAAAGTCAACATTCAATGCAGATGAAAGAGTTGTGGATACTTGATGCTCTAAACTTGGTGAAAACTTTTCAAGTACTTATATGTGGATCAAATTGAATTCGATGTCATTATGGCTTGAAGGGAAAGGGAAGAGTCCAAGTAATGTGATATATATAATTTATTTCACTCATGTTATTTAATTACTAGTTATCATATTTTTTTTTTTTGGAGGAAGAAGAAGATGATGAAGAGATGAAGATTTCTCTTCCTATCACTTGAAAGATTAGTGAAAGAAGTGAAGAGAAAGAGAGACTTGGTACATTTATAAACTTTATCAACATTCAACTATTAATATGTGGATCATAATTATTATTTTTTGCTGGTTGTAGCTTTTGTGGAGAAAATTCAGGTTTTTTTACACCATGTAATGTTCTCACACAAGCTTTTATTGATTGCAAAATTTATTTAGGATTTTATTCTCTTTGATGTATCAATTTAATCTTTGATTTTGTTCTTTATATATTTGTTTATCTCTTTATTATTTTTATAATAATTTGATCACCCTAATTTTCTCTTTCCCACACTAGGTACATTTTGAAATTGAAAACTGTTGGCTTCTTCGACATCTCTAAAGACACGAAGAATGAAATTTCTATTAGAATTTATATCACTTTTGTCATAGAACTTTTTTTTTTGTATTGTAACAGTCAAGTTTGTCAAGATGATGTATTAAATTATTTTTCATTTAATGTCAAGAATGGAATTTGAGAATCTTAGATATTTTGATTTTATGTTTAATGATAATTTTTTTTATTTTTTACTTTTATATATGACATTTATGATACTGTCATAGTAAATTTATATGGGGCGTTTCTCATGATATGCTATGTGTAATAATTGGTTCTATGAAAAATTAGACCTGATATAATTTGCATATTTGTTTTGTGTCTACTGATTTTGTTTGAGTTGTGGAGTAAATTTTATGTTTAGTTTATTTATAGATTTTCATTAATTTTGATTCAGATATTTTTTACCTACTATATTTAATTAATATTTTGGGATGCATTTTGTGCCTGATTCACAAACTATTTTCACCACAATCTAGAGCACTCTTGATTTTATTTCATATATATTTTATCTATTTTTACAAGCATCATATGTATGAAAATAAAATATTTCTTAATGGAATTATTTTTCTTAAGAAATTTGTACATATTTGTAAAAGTGAGTTTTCTGAAATCATCTAGTGTACGTTTTGCAAACCATTTTTGCTTGTGTATTCTAGACATGATTTTTTTAATTATTGACTATTTTTCCATAATTGTTAGAATTGTCATGTATTAATATATAAGAGAATCTATATAAAGTTATAATTAAAATATAACAAATTTTATAATTATTGATATGACATCAAAAATTCTACTAGTGAACGAATCTTGGCGTTAAAAGCAAGCGATCCAAGTTGAGGTGAAATCAAGAACTTAAAATATCATTGAAACTTTGGGATATCAGTTAAAACATAAAAAGCTCTCAAATGGAGTGTTTATAGTCAAATCGTCTCGGCGAGCGGATCTAACAAGCCCAAGATCTCAAAATTGACTTCATTTGAGCATTCAAATATTTAAAATACATCAAATGATCAAAGGGATCATTTTGAGCCGTCGAAAGTGGAGTGGTGATTTTGCATGTATTTAGAGATGTCACTCCTCAATCTATAAATAGCCTTTAATTTCTCATATGAAGGGCCAAGCAAGAGAGAGAGAGAGCCTAAAGCTTGAAGATCCTCCAAGCATAATCGTTACCACCACTTTCGTGGTTAATCAGCCGATTCTTGTATGATCGCCGTCGTCAACCTCATCTCCTCATGACGACCTTCATCGTCAGTCGCTGTTCCTCGTTGTTCGCCATCATCTGCTACCACTAGCAATTGTTACCACCTGAACGTGACTACATAATCATTGTTCCTTTCTCATATACAATTACGTAATCCGTTATGAAGATTTTGTACTGAAATGCATAGTGGAAGCTTTTTTTCTTGCTAGGCATGATTTTTTTCCCTCTTTTGAGGTTTTCCAGTAAAATTTCGGTTTTTTGTTGTTCACTCTTTAAATACCACTTATTGTATCTGGATTTCATAACTAAGTAAACTTTACTCTATCTACTGGTTTTCTAGCATATAGTTTGGCAGTCATGGGAAAGAACCCTTCAATCATAATTTCGTGAACACGCATTATGGCCTAGCGATACCCATCCTGTGAGCCTCCCTCTAACTCCGTCACTTTCAAAATCAATCCTTGAACCAAGGGCCAAACGCCTCACTCCCCTAAGGCGTGACCACATGGTGAAGGCGGCGGGGATCTCTTTAGAAGATCGTGTCGCGAATGGAAGAGTCTCTCAAAATGAGATGATCCAACTTTTGAGAGGAACACAGCGACCTTATCACCCACACCTCCCCAAGATCGATCGTTAGCCGCGGGAGGTCAAAATGTCGATCTCCTTAACAATGAAGTTCCTCCACTTCCTGACCGTGATGTTGATCTCCTTGACACTGCTAGTTCTACTCATCCATCCGTGTGCTCAGCCATTCTAATCCTTATTCTGGTAGCTTGACACATTCGTCATGTTATACGTGCGAGAATTATGCTTAATGCAAGGCAATTTCACCTTCAAGGCAATCATCTTCCCCTCACGCGGCTATGAGGAATCCTCACCTTTAGTGAAGTTATTCTTCAACATCTATTCCGTGGGTTTCAAGCTTAGAGCATTGATTCTATGATGGGGCGACACATGAACACATCGACCATTACTATCATGCATATCCAACGAGCTCTAACACCTTTGTCGGGTCTTTCCGTTACCCTCAAGGGACAAGCACTTGGTTCTACTCTCCTTCCAAGGGATCCATCCATACCTTTGACACTTCGCCAAGATTTTTTGTGGAGCAGTTCATTGCAAACAAGAGGATCATTAAAGATTCCTCCCATCTCTCCGGCATTTAAAAATGAGGGTGAATCACTTAAGGAATACTTCGAGGTTCTCCTTTCGCCAAATACCTAGAGTAGACCCTGAACTATTAAGAGGAGTTTTCCTTGGAGGACTCCGTCCAGGGCCTTTTTACTCGTCACTAATGAGACACCGTCTGCTCATATGACGACTTGGTTCATCGTGTGCACAAATCTCTGGCGATGATTACGCCCATCAAATAATTTGAGCAATCTACAGAAAATGTAAAAGCACCCAGGGAATGCGGACCGGCATCTATCAAAAGAAGCAACAAGGCGTCATGATCTCCCTCACGGCCCCATATCAAACGTGAACCGACTCAAAAGGAATACACGGTGAACACATCTCATGTTAACCTTAATGGCTATTCGAGATGAAGAAAATATCAAGTGGCAACATCCACTGAAACCAAATTCAGGAGAAATATTGTCACTTACATCGAAGTCATGGACATACTACTGAGGCATGCAGACAACTCAAAGAAGAAATCGAGAGGCTCATTCAGCAAGGATATCTCGATTTGTGAAGAATCAATCGAATCAAACAAACATACCTCCAAGCGGGGCAAGGACAATCATCCGAAATAACAAAATAATCATCAAATAGTTGGAGAAATTGAAACAATGTAGGAGGACCAATACTATCTAATCAAGTTCTCATTACCATCTCGAAGAGCGAGTTAAAGAAGTCTCATATTGATCATTCCATCACTTTTAATGACTGGGACTTAGAAGAGTCCATGTTCATCAAGATCCACTTGTCATCGGTAGGGATCGGTGACCCATATAATGTTAAGAGAATTTTGATTGACAAGGAGTTCTATTGATGTCTTATTTTACTCACATTTCTTAACATGGTTAGGGAAAAGCTCCAACCCGCAGACCATTATACAAATAATCGCCTGCGAGTAGAGGGACAATCACCCTTCCTTCCTGGTGAATTTCCGACAAGTGACTCATTTAATCCAATTCATGGTCAAGTCGATTCGACATATAATTATCTTTGGAAGGCCCCTCCAATCAATTTTGCAATCACTTCAGATCTCATCTTAAGATGAAATTTCCAACCCCATTGGAGTTTGGTCTGGGAAATCAAGAGATACAATCATGTTATCTCGACAAGCTAACCACGCTCTTCCGTGACCTTCGATCAAGATTTTAATTTTTGAGATGAAGAAGTACCTGAAAGCTTCTCGTAGAAGACTTGCTCGTTGCATTATCGATGACCAACCACTACGCAGCAAGTGGGATCTTTGCTCTCGAAAACAAAGGAAAAATACATAGACTTCACTAAATCAAGACATCTTTGCTTGGAGTCCAATGATGCGGGGTCAACCCCAATGTAATCATGCACTCCTCAAGATTGATCCAATTCAAATCATCATCCAAAAGAAGCAAGTTTTGCACCGATCGCTCCATATTGAACAAGAAGTTAACAAGTTTCAAGGGGATTCATACATGAGAGGTACATTACCCTACATGGCTAGCAAATATGTCATGGTTAAGAAAATAAATGGAACATGGAGAATGTGTATTGATTACGACCTTAACAAGGCTTGAAAGATAGTTTTCCTCTTCCTCGAATTGATCAATTGGTTGATGCTACGTCGACATCAAATGCTCAATTTTGATGCTTACTCGTTACAACCAAATAAAAATGAACCCAATGGATGAAGAAGCTACGATTTCAAACATATAAAGGTTTATATTACCAAGTTATGCCATTTGATTAAAATTGCTGGTGCTACCTATCAACACCTTATGAATAAGGTTTTTAAAGACCTATTAGGCTGCATAATGGAGGTATATGTGGATGACATGTTAGTGAAAAGCTTGAAGAATCACAATCATATTTCGACTTAGAAATATGCTTTAACCTTCTTCGACATTATAACATGCACTTAACCCAACCATGTGTGCTTTTGGTTAGGAAAATTTCTTGGATTTATGGTAACCCACCGCAGGATAGAGGCCAACCCCGAAAAAATCAAAGCTCTCAAAGATATGACTCCTCCGAAGAATATCAAAGAAGTTCAACATTTGAATGGACGAATCGCTGCGTTATCCCGCTTCTTGCTCGGGATAAATACTCATTCTTTAAAATATTAAAGGGAGCTAAAATAATAATTTTCAATGGACCGATGAATGTCACCGCTTTTGAGCAACTAAGGAGTATTTAGCATCTCCACCCTACTATCCAAGCCTATTCAAGGAGAGATGTTATACTTATATCTGCAGTCTTCTTCCACGCATAAGTTTTTTAGTGCGAGAAGAAAGGGATACAACAAATTTATTATGTCGAAATTCTCTCGATATAGAAAGTCATTATCCACTTGCGATAAGGTATGGCTTTAGTTTTCTCAAAGAAAAATTGCATCCATACTTCCAAGCTCACACTATCGGTTTACACTCATTTACCATTAAGGGCCATCCTACGTAAAACCGTAAGCATCCTGAGGTTAATCAAGTGGTCTCAGAATTGGGAGAGTTTGATATAAATTTTCTACCTACCGCTATAAAGTCTCAAGTACTCAGGACTTTATAGTGGAATGCCCCAACCCGGGAGGAGCTCTTACTACATGCCTCCCCTCAATGGACCCTCTATGTTGATGGAGCTTCGGAAGTACTGTCGGTGTGAGAATCTACTTATTTCCCCAATAAAATACCTTAGAGTATGGACTTCGCCTAAAATTTCAACTAATAATATGGTCGAATATGAGGCTCTCAGCAGGTTGAGACTCCATCATTGAAGCTCAAGACTTAGTGATCCACACCGACTCTCTTGTCCTCCCAAGTTGAGGGAAACTTTAATACTCATAATCCCACACAATACCTCCACTTGGTGAAGTCTCTTCTTCCATTTCAAGACACATCAAATCATTCACATATCAGAGAAGAATACTCCGACGCTCGCCAAGCTTGCTACATCGCTACTGGGGATCTATTTAAGAGAAGCATGTTGAAGAAATACATTTTCCTAGTATCCAAGGGTCATGGGTAATTCAAGCAATTAATGAAAGGAACATTCGTGGATCCCCATCCCTTTTCTACAAGAAGGAACCCTTCAAGACCCAACTGCAACTCCTCTCAAGACAAGCTTCAAACTTTACTATTATCGAGGTGAACTATACAAACGAGCTTTCTGGACCGTACCTCAAATGCCTCACCTTCGAGAGGTCGATTAAGAGAGAGTTCACTGGGATATGTGGAGAACACCTAGAGGAAGGGCGCTAGCCCTTAAAATTATAAAGCAAGGGTTCTATCACGATGAAACAAGACGCCTTGAGTTCACAAAAAATGTGCAAGTTGTCGCACACTCTAACCTCTCACATGCCGCAGAGCTCTCATCCCTTCAAAGCCCATGGCCTTTGCTTAGTGGGAATTGATATCATGGGACCTTTTACAAGCATCGTAACGAAAGTTTATCATTTTACCCGACTACTTCACTAAATGGGTGGAAGCGAACCACTCGCTAAAATCACGAGGCAAATGCTAAATAATTTATGGAAAAATATAGTATGTCGATTTGGTCTTCCCGCAAAGATCATCACCGACAATGGAACCCAATTTATCGAAAAGTTTTACGCCCTTTGGCAAAGATCTTCACATTCGCATACGGTGTAGCACATCCTCAAACTAACGCGACCGGCTACCAATAAGACTATACTCAAAGGACTAAAACACTCGAGAAGGTGGGGCAATGGGTTGATGAGCTTTCTAATGTTCTTTGGCTACATCACGCACCGAGGTGAGACACTATATAACTTGTGTTTCACGCTATTATACTAGATATGATTCCAAGTCCAAGAGTTCAATTATTCATCATGAGAATGAAAACTCCGACGGACTGACCTACCCCCAAACTCGTGACATGGCCTTACCACCGCTTCCTATCACCAAAGGGTAGCTCATCACTTCAACAAGAGTAAAACCTCATCCCATATCTATCGGACTTGGTCCTAAGTCTCTGCGCAAAAATGCCCTCAACGAATAAACTCTCACCTCTTTGGGATGACCCATATGTGGTTATAGCTATGGTGAAGCTGAACTTTCAAGCTCAAGGATCCGTGAGGGAAAAACTTTACCTCAACTTGGAACACGAGAATCTCAAAATATTATCGCATACCGCATAATTATCAACTTTTATTTTGTCGCTTTGTCATTTCCTCTTCATGTAGCCACCCCACTTAGTGGGATAAAGACTTGTTGTTAGTCATTTCTCTTGAAACTCATATCCTGTTAAAATCGCCTTATGATTGTATCACCAACTTATCGAGTAAAATTTATAGCTTTTTTTTACAAGCTTGTTTCTTCTTCATTTAATCCTCCCACTTGAGAAATATACAACTCACGTTGTATCTCAATAATCAATCAAGGGGACTTGATGGACCTCTTCCATAGGTAAGAAGTCAAGTAACACTTTGATACCTAGATAGTCAAAAGTCCTTGGTGGACATCCCGCGACCTCTTCCATATAGTTAACATCATCAAGTAACACTTTCGATACCTAGATAGGTCAAAAGTCCTTGGTGGACATCACCTCTCTTCCATACAAGTTAACGTCATCAAGCAACACTTTGACAAACAACCTGATTGGTCAAAATCTCGTGGATTCAATTCAACCTCATCCATAGTGGTCAATAATATTCCCAATTACCCCGATAGGTAAAAATAAAACAAGTATCATCTAAAAAAATTTTGACAGATTAACATGATGATATAAGAAAGAATCAAGATTCGATACACAATTAACAATACATAAAAAAATGCATCCTCAAGTGATCATATCATACATTGATATCAACGCCCTCCTCCTCACCAGGAGATGCTCCTTGACTCACTCTCAACTCCTTCATCTCCATCGAAAGAGTCTTCTTACCGGGAGATAGATCCTCAATACTAACTCGTCTACGATGCACTAAGCGGATTCCTTTAGAACCCTCGATGAAGCCCTCCTCTAAGGTGCTCCAAGTCCTTCACTTCAACATCAAGAATATGATTACGAAGCTTCCGGACATGGTCTTCAATGGTACCGCGATAAGCCAAGGAGTTCTTAAAGTCTTCCATCCTTCAAGGAGATTTCCCGCTCGACATTATATGCTCCTTCTCAGAAAGACGATCTTGTAATGCTTTCTTTCCACTTCGAGAGCTCTTCTCCGAGTGCCTTGAGTCTTTTCTCTTCAAGTGAGTCTCCTCACCTCAATCAGCTCATCACGAGTGCGCTCCACCTCCTGACATCAGAGAGAAAGAGAAGTTGACATGTTCGCTAGCTCGCGCACCGATTAGTCGATCCTCCAAAGTCCACTTCTTTGGCCTTAACACTCATCTTTCGCTCATACGCTTGGTGATATTTTACCTTCACAAATTCAGATTCCACTCCTAAAGATACCCAAATGAGCCATCAACCCCTAATATTTGAGTTACCTATAAAGAAAAAAACCATCACAAATATTACACAAAAGAAAAGAAGAAAAAGAAGAAAAGAAAGAAGAAAGATCAATTCATCTCGTTGGACACATATGTGATTTAACACCTCTCGAATGTGCGGCTTGAACGAACTCCCCATCATGAAATAAACTAAACTCGAGGTCAATCGCAACATCTTCTTGATATCCGACGTAGTCACTTCAAGATGTCTTTTTTCTTTAGGGAAGAAACATTGCCACCACCGATTTCGGACGCTTCTTGAAAGAACCCTATGAATATGAGGAGACCTTTCATCACCTTTACTTGACCTCTTTAGTGGAAAAGAATGAGATCTCCGCCTCGGATGGAAAGGCCAACCTTGAACATTCTATCTTCAACTATATATTAATGTGACGTAACTCATGCCGTAAGCTTTCTACATCGAACATTAAGAGTTGCCAAGATCTCATTCTAATCGCAATGGATCCGGAAGGTCATTCAATCTTCCCCATCTCGAAGGGGCCCCACTCATTTTTCATAAAAAAGAATCCAAGAACCAATTTTTAGAGGGATCCCATCAAAAATTCTATCCAATTCTTTATAGTCCAATAAGAAACACGTCCCCAGTATCATGTGACATACACAAGTATTTGATGTTCAAAGTAACATCACGCTCTCTAAAGAAGATAGTCAAACCAATGATGACCACTAAAGCTCGAAATGAAAATTGTGACAAAGCTACACCACATATTTTGAAGATCTCAATCAACTCAAGAGCCAAAGGGAATCGCAGTCCCGCACGAAGAATGATCTCGTAAACAAGAAAAGTACCGTGGAGGTGAACGCTCGATGACTTTGCAACAATGGCCACCAACTTAGAAAATTTTTTCTCATAACACATTAAACTATCTGATGTGATGTGGATGATATATATCGCTCGTTATGGGTTTTCTTTTGCCATCACCCTGTGAAAATACATAATAAATAAAGCGGAAGAAATGACAAAAATCTGAGAATTTTATGAAGCAACTTACTTACCCCAATACTTGGGTGTCCTTTTGACTCTCGCCATGGATAGCTTGGGATAAAATTTTTGCCTACAATTTGACAAAGATACACATACATATGAGAAAAAAGAGAGAGAGAGAGAGAAGATACTCGGTGTGTCCTTTTTTGACTCTCTCGCTCATGGATAGCTTGGGATAAAATTTTTTGCCTACAATTTGACGAAAAAGATACACATACATATGAGAAAAAAAGAGAGAGAGAGAGAGAGAAGATACTCCCCTCTAATGATGCTCAAATTACACCGCCAAACTTTGGTCGTTGAATGATGGTTCTAAACGCTTCTCCACCTTGGTGGTTATCAACTGTTGAACCATCCATTGAAGACTCAAGAAGTCCAATTTCCTACAAGAAGAAGTAGGAACTACGAGCCTTGATTGTCTCCAAACCCGGTTGGTCCGACAGACAAGGCTCTTTCGCCGAGGGAAAAGCAGCCTCGCCATATGAACTACGGGTCTTGATCGCCTCCAAACCCGGTCGGTCTGACACGGGCAGTCAATGCCTCTTTCGAGGGAAAACCGGAGCCTAGACGTATGTACCACGGGCCTTGATCGCCTCCAAACCCGGACGGTCTGACGAGTACAATTGACGCCTCTTTCGATATAGAACCTGACGTATGTTAGCGAACCTTGATCACCTCAAACACGGATGGTCCAAAAAGTGATTGGCCTCTTTAGGAAAATTGTAGAACCGCGGCACGTATGTCTGCGGGCCTTGATAGCCTCAAAGACGGTCGGCGAAACGGTTGGCGCCTCTTTGAGGGAAAAGCGTAGCGCGACATTATATCTTGCGAGCGCGGTGCCTCGAGCCGAGCGGTCAGATGGTTACAGTTGGCGCCTCTTTGAGGAACGGCGATATGTACCACAGGCCTTGATCGCCTACAAACCCGGACGATTCGAGGAGTATAGTTGACGCCTCTTTCGAGGGAAAATCATAGACACGACGTATGTACCGCGGGCCTTGATCACCTCCGAATGACTCTCACTCAAGAAGAAGAGAAGCATTAGAGCATTGAAGAAGTGTGCCTTCTTCCTTGGTCCTAGGAGGGTTTTTATAGACCCCTTCTAGAGGAAAAAGGGTAAAAAATCGTCAAAAATCACCCAAAATCGTAAAAAATCGCTTGAAACTGTCAAAACCGCCCGTTTGGGCAGGTATGGCGACCAGCTCTGGCGTAATACCGTGCCCGTGTGCTGACCGGCGTCATACATAATGACCGCCAGTGTGTCAGTTCCGATTCGCCGAGGCCCTGTTGACCAGCGCCCGACCAACCGCCCGCACCACATGCCTGGCGCTGCGCCGTCAGTGCGCCAGCTGACGTCTTGTCGCTGTTGGTGTCTTGCTGAGACCACGAGCTCCGTGACGGATGACTCCGTAACCTCGAAATCTCGTGTCGTACATACACACATCCAGGACACGCATATGTTTCTATAGTCATAATTTTGTGCTTCCATGAAGATCTATTCTCTCAAATTATATTGGTAAAGGACTCTCAAATTTCATTGAAGAATTTATTATTTTCAAGTAAATGACGTATATATTTTTGGATAATTGAGATAATATCATCCAAAAATAGGGGGGCAACTGATATGACATCGAAAATTCTACTATTCAAAGTACGAACCTTGACGTTAAAAGCAAACTGATCCGAAGTTGAAAAATCAAGAACTTAAAATATCATTTGAAACTTTAGGATATTAGTTAAACCCCTAAAAAGCTCTCAAACATAGAGTGTTTATAGTCAAATCGGCGTCTGTGGCCGGATCTAACAAGCCCAAGATCTTAAAATTCTGACTTCATTTGAGCATTCAAATATTTAAAATACATTAAATGATCAGTGGGATCATTTTAAGCTGTCCGATGAAGTGGAGTGGTATGGGTTTTGCATGTATTTACAGAGACGCCACTCCTCCAATCTATAAATAGCCCCTCATTCCTCATATGAGAAGAGCCAAAGCAAGAGAGAGGAGCTTTAGTAGACTTGGCCTGCTGCATGGGTTGATATGCAAATTGAGTATGATTGTCTCGTGGCCTAGCAACAGTTTGAGCAGCGATCGCAGAGAAATCTATGCTACCAAATTGTATAGTAGCTTCAGCAATCCCCAATGTTGATGACAGCATTAGCCAGACGGATGTTGGTTCCGCGATTGCCGCGATTGAAGGTGTGTTCAAGATCCATCTAAATGAAAGATGGAGATTAGTAATCGATGATTAATATATCATCCACACTTTCATGATGCGAGATATAACAGAACAAATACGATACAATATGAAAACAAGTTATGAATAAGAAAAAGTCTTCAAAACTTCAGAATTATGTTCATTATAAAAATAATTTTGAGTTTCAATCAATTTAACTTCATAAATAACTTTAAGTTTTAATTTTACTATACTTAGTTGCTATCATAGCTTTGATTCAAATAGCCAAAGATGGAAAGAGAAACCTGTCCCTAGCAGAGTCGCCATAAATCTATGGGCTTCAAAAATTCGCCACCGATCTCTCGATGAAGAGAGTAAATTAAAGTGTCGGTATAATTTTTAGAAGGTAGATGGAATAGTAGATTAGACACTACCCAGAGATTTCACCCTCTTTTTGTAAAGACTTGGTCGGTTCTGGGTTTCTATAGGCATAAGCACCTATAATTAATTACCCATCTCAATCGAGAGAGAACTTTCGATTAAGGGTAGTGGTTAAGCTTAGTGCGTGCATAATATAACATGTGGAGTTTTAGAATTTATTTTTATGAAATTCATTATATTTAACTTAAAGTGGATGGTTGGGGAACGATGATGCGTCCGATCTAGATCCACGATTACGTCATCACAGGTGTCCACTACTACAGTCGAGGAGTTAGTCGACTCAACCTGACCGAAGGATCCTTATCAACAACACATGAGTTACGTTGTCAAGAAATTCTTGTAGACCTAGGGTGGTGTTTGTCTAAGGAGACAAGCTTAAGTTTACCTTAGCTGATAGAGAGCTTTTTGCCCTATCAAGTATACCCTATGGTTCACAACTCAAAGGGCAGAGCCATTGGGGAGCATACGGGCTATAGTTATGACCATAATATAGTGGGATCATTTGGCGACAACCACTCATTCAGAGGACTCTAGTTATAACTGCATCATATGGAGCCTACTGGCCAAGCCACACAGTTAGATGACACATGCCACGTCCTTGCTGGCATGAGATTGTTTGAGAGTAAACATAGTTGTGTACTTGATTTGACTTTGACTCTTTTGTAAACGAGAGTTTTCTTAATTTGTCACTTCAACAAACTATTGTGGAAGATGGATTGAATGGAGTTTGCTTTAAGTTTTTTTTTTTAATATTGAATTTCACTTAGACATTTATAACTCAATGATATTTCAAATTTTACATTTAGATTAAGATTCAATCTAAGTTAATTTGTTTTGAAATTATGATCAAATTTTGATTGAAATATCTCCTCCAGTTAAAATTTTCATTTAACACAGCCATCATCAGGGTGATTTATTATTTAGCTATTTCAGATCCTATTGACTCTATTAATTTAATAATAGAGGATCATATTTGCTGTCATATGAAAGAATTAGCTTCTTAAATATTTTATTAGGTTGAAGATATTATAATAACATCATTAGATTTCTAAGTTTTGTTAACTGGACCTAGGCCCAACCGGAATCAACCCCAAGAAGATCCCTGACACTAAGTTTAAGCATTCAACATAGTGTCGGGGCCCATGAGGGTGTATTTAATTCATCATTAATTTAAAGTTAAGGGATTTGTATAATATTACTTGTTTTAACTGAATTTCATTGCAAGTATAAATTTTTTTAGATAAAATTTTGACAGCATTTCAGTAGCCTCCCGACGTTGTCCCCACATAGGGGGCTACAACGGGCCCACCATGCCAACAAAGGCATGTATGGGTGGTGTAAACACTATAGCTGAATGTGTCATCCCACTATGTCAAGAAAGACATGTATGAGTATCTGAAATACCTATATGAGACACATATTTTTCTGCCACACCAAGAAAGGCATATACATGTACTTATATATTTGCAATGTCAAGTTAAAATATAATTATGACTTTATTATTGAATTTTCATTAAATAATTTATTAATCATGTCAGTGTAAAAATTTGCCGATTTTGACAAAGATCCGGATCCCCAGATATGGGGCTACCGGGTATGTGCCACCATGCCAAGAAAGACGTGTATGGGTGGTATAAATCACAGAATGAATGTGCCTTCCCATCATGCCAAGAAAGGCATGTATGGGGCTCTAAGATACCTACTGAAACAAATTTTTCTGCCACGCCAAGAAAGACGTGTACGAGTACTTATACACCTGCATGTTAGCTCAAATAATAATTTTATATTATAGCATAATTTACTATCAAGCTATGCATGTCCCCATATCGGTGTGAAGTTTGGCGAATTGACAAAGATCCCAACATTGTCCCCAGATGGGCTACTTCTGGCCGGCCCACTATGCCAAAAAAGTCAGATGGTGGTATAAACTATGGCCTGAATGCCCCTTCCCACCATGTTAAGAATGGCATGTATGGGTCTCTAAGATACCTGCTAAAATATATTTCTCTGCCACGCCAAAAAAGGCATGCATCTTATACACAAGCAAGTACAAATTTCCGTCATGAAAAAATTTAGTAGTCAACGGTTTCCCCACCACAAAGGCGTATGGGTTTATGATCAAAATAGTTTTAGAAGCACCTGGCTGCACTCATAGGCCATGAGCTCACAGTGAGGTCGATGGGGTGCACGGGGGCTGTTCAGACCACTGCGCGCCTGTCCTGCACGGGACTCGGCCCCGCAAGGCGGGCGCTGACGCACGCTGAAGCAAGCTACTGGGCAGGCACCTGCAGAGCTGGGTGTAATGTGAAGTGCCGCCACAATGATGATCATAGTGTCGGCAATCATGGAAAACTCAAAGACTGTAATATAATGAACTGGGGGGGGAGAGGGAGAGAGAGAGAGAGAGAGAGAGAGAGAGAGAGAGAGAGAGAGGATCCTACGGGAGAGAGGGAGAGACTGCACTGAGAGTCATGGGAGAGGGAGAGAAATAGGAAAAATTAGGGTTTAGGGTTTTATGACGGATATTTATAAGATTTGCATTTTTTTATTATTTTATTTGGCCTAATCTAGATTTTCATGCCAACATCATCATATGGATAATATATATGTCGATTTTAGGTTACTCGATGTTCACATACAAATCCGCTTGACGGAGGCCATTTGGTTTCACAAGATCAAAGGGTCAATTTCAGCTCAAATTTGCGTTGTTTCCGCCGCCGATATTCACGCGATACTCATCCAATTGAGCACGAATTATCTCATTTGATAGGTTTTGATGTTTTGATGCTAACAAAGTGATCAATTTCATGAACGAAAATCGTTTGAGCAACATCGCAGCTTCCCGACCTCGATATATGCATCAACGACGAGCCTCTCCTTGATCTAATCGACTGTCGAATTATGCAAGATGTCTATTCTGATCAATTTAGATGTTCTGAATGCGATGGAGGAGTCCATTCATTGATCGGAGATCATTTCGATTGATTTTCGGTGCTTTCGAGTGTATTTCAGCTCCGATTTGCATGTCTTTGTATCTGATTGCTCGGTATTCACGCATACTCGTCTAAATTGACGCAAATAGTCTCATTTGATAGGTTTTGATGTTTCAACGCTAATAGATGATCAATTTAGCGAACAGAGGTCATTAGGGCAATGTCGCAACTTCCCGACCTCGATATGCGTGTCAGCGCATTGGCAACCCTACTTGATCAGTCGACCGTCGAATTATGCAAGCTGACTATTCTGATCAATTTCGACGTTCTGAACGTGATGACAGAGTCCGTTCGTCGATCGGAGATCATTTAGATTGATTTTTGATGCTGTCGAGTGTATTTCAGCTCCGATTTGCGTGGTGAAGCTCTTCAAATTCACCTTGTGAGCTCGACTTTACTTATGACGCATGCATGGAGGTCAACAGTCAACAGCTCCCTTTTTGTTAATAGAGAAAACTTATGTTACCTACACCTGCGTGAATAGATTAAGAAATTTAACTATGCATTCTCTAATATCCATGAATTAATTGATATGGATTTCATAGGGGGAAAAAAAACTCTTAGTGGATTATACTTCCTTCGACCTGCATGATTTCCTTTGTTTTGTAAATTAAATTCATGTAGAAAATAATCATTTGTGCAAAAAATTTCACCTTGATTATCTACACTTGTTATGTTCTTGCAATATCTGTTTTTCTTATGCCTCTGGGCTCACAGCACGTTCTTCAAGTGGTCGAAGGAGCTACAGTTTAGTGCATCAACGGCTTCACTGCCTTGAATATTATTCCTCCTCCAATGGGTCCTCTCTAGTATGAATCTCATAACAGATTGGAGACCGGATGGAAAGGAGTGCTATTTGTGTTATATATGAAATTTTGATGTTAAATATATAAATATAAATATTTTGAGTGCTATACACGTAAAAACCCTTCAATATTTCACCACAAACGAAGTAGCCAGAGATCATGGGCAAGTATTCAAGAAAAAAATGATGAAAGTAGGAATGGAAAGGCAAAAAACCTTTGAAATAGCTCCTATGAATTATTTAGGGTAACGGCTGTAATGAAAACCGGCAGATGATATTTTAATGCCGCAAAAGTTTTCTGCCAGTTTATTGATTCCAATGGTATTTATCATCTTGCGCATAAAAATAGCCATTGATTAATTCTTTATATTGGTGTTGAATCTTGAATTATCCCTAAATCACACTTAATCAGTTTAGAGCACAGTGGAAGAGAAAGAAAGAAGAGAAAATTGTAGAGAGAGAAAATATGGAAATTTATTAACTGAAAAATTAAGTCTAATGAATTGCTTGACCTGTTCTCACTTGACATCATATATATAAAATTAAGTTGATATGCATTACAATATATATATATATATATATTGGAAACCCCGTATAGGGGGAAATTTTATTGCTACCAAAAGAAATGTTACATGGTCCTTAAATGAGATAAACTCAAAATCTAACGCTCATAGAGTTACAATAAACCTATAGAGTAAATCTCCAATCTAAATACATATGAGATCAAAAGTAAAAGAAAAGAGAATCATCCATAATAAGGAGGACCCAAAACCATGAAGAGGGAGCACACCCTTGAACCTAGAAGAGAGCAAAGATGGCCCTGCCAAATGGATGACGAGATATATCAAACAGCCTTGAGAAATTAACGATCCGAAAGCAATTAAAAGGTCATCTGCAAAAGAAAAAGGGGTGAAAGTTAATCATACAAGTTGATTTGAGCAGCCTAGGCCGTGTCAAATGAGAATAAAAGGGATAGAGCAGGCTCAAGCTCAGCCGATCCATAAGGGGCAGATGCAAATATGAGCATCCAGCTTCAGAGAAGGGTTACAAATAAAAGCTACTACCAGCCAAAATGGAAAGGGATCATCCCCGCCATCATAGCCAACAAACTGAAGGGATGATGAAATTAAGAACTCCAACGACAAATATGAAATTCCATGAAGGGAAAATAAGCCTCAACTAGAATAATCAATTATTCTCTGCTCAAACTATGAATCCGTAAATTGAAATTATGAACGAAAGGAAATGGTTCAGCCTAGAAACAACCCCACATAAACCCAAATGATATAAAGAACGCCACTAGGCAAAACATAACAAAAAAGATAAAACAAAGACAGAGACATATGTGTGAGAAAGAGACATGAAACATGAAACATTTCGGACAAACTAGACAAACTCCCTCGACGTATATCCAAGCCCGTGAAACAAGAACCACAAGCGAACAGGGGAAGAGTTACACATGCCTGACAGATTTTCCAACCGGTGAGATGAGAAAACAAAGACCAACACAATAATGAGATCGAGTGATCGCAACCCAAATACCTTTCGAAAAAAAGGCAAAGAAGGCCTTTCGAAATGAAAAAGGCACAAAGGCCAATAAAACAAATAGTAGATTAAACACCATTGAAAACATTGACTAATTTGAATATTAAACCAATTGTAAATGAGAAAATAAAGTTCCCATTAGAGATGGGGGAGAGACTCAGATCAACAAAAGCAAGTAAACGTGGTGCTTAACATAGGGTGCTTCATCATTCTAACCAAGACAAGATGCAATGCCTTACAAATGATATTAAGATCTAATATAAGGAAAACCCGTCTTGTCCAGTTAACCAATCCTTGTAAGTGTTTAGGAAGAGAATGTTTATCAAAATTAATGGGCCCATTCAATCTAGTTCCTAAGTTAGGTAAGGTAAGACAAGCATTTCCTTCCCTCCATATATGAGTGATTTTGTAACTAAATTGGTTGAGAAAAGTTTTGTTCGCTTGAGTAAATAATATAACCAAAGATTGCCAATTTTTTTCTGGATCAGGAGATCGATTAGTAGTAAGGCATCCACTTCAAGCCAGATATTAAGCCAACCTTTCTGTAAGGAAATGTCAAGAGCATTATAAACTGTCGTAAGTTCAGCAAAAGGAATTGAGTTAGTAATAATAGGATTAGCAAAGGACAAGAGGACATCACCATTGAAATTTCTAAAGATGCCACCACATCTAGAAGCAGAAGATCTCCATCTAATTTTGATGACATTATCATGGTTTGGCCCAATAAAGTATTTTGGCTTGATTAGAAGTGTCTTTATCCCAATTGCAAACCCAATTTTGAGGCTACAAATTTACACCCTTTAAAATGTTTATATTTAATAAGGTTGGCTTTACATAAATCTTGGATTTTGAATTTAGTTTTAGCAATTATCTTGAAATGATTCATAGTGATATCGTTATGCTTAGCATCATTTCTAGCCATCCAAATAAACCAAATAATAATGATAGCGAACGCTTTTTAATATGACCTTTGATATTGTTTTCAAAATATATCTCGAGGAGTCGATAAATAGTAAGGGGTTTTGTCAATGGAGAATAGATTATCGTACCAAAGCCAAAGTTTAGAGGCAATTGCTCCATTCACAAATTAGTGATTAACATTTTCAATATGAGTGCAACAATGACATTTTGACGGAAGGTGAAAACCTTTACCCCACATCAAGGAGTCAAAGTTTTTTAAGATACGCCAAGAATAGAGTATGAGGTGGGGATATTGTTATGCCAAAGTCTAGCATATACTTTGGAATAATCATGTTTCTTTGATCTTAAGCCAAACAAACCGAATTCATGAGAGAGTTTAAAGAGAATCGATCTTTTTTTGTTGGGTGTAATGTGTATATTATTAAGTTTGTCTAAAAAAGGAGAAGGGATATACTCGATGAGCTTGGAAAAGTTCCATCTATTATTATTCCAGAAAGATTTGACTTTGATAGTATCAAGGAAATTAATTCATCGAAGGAATTATTTCCAAGCCAGTTATCTTGCCAGAAGAAAGAGTTACCAGAGTTAATGCCCCAAAAAATTAATGATTCCACCTTCCATTTGATATTACAAAATATTTTCCAAATGGGAGAAGTGTTAGTTTTGTAAGAGCAATTCAAGGGGTGCTTTGATAGGCAGTATTTGTTTGTCATGAAGTTAGCCCAAAGGCTATTGTTGCTTCTAAAATTCCACCAAAGTTTATATGAGAATGATGATGGTGTCTTTAATAGATTTACAACCAAGACCACCTTCCTCAAAGGTGCCGCAGATTTTGTGCCAAGAGGACGTGTATTTTTTGAGGAAGAGGTATTAGAACCCCAAAAAATTTGTTAATTAGCCTCTCAATTCTTAATGCAAAAGTTGGTTGTGATAGTTTGAATAAGATAAAGAGGCATCGAGTTAAGGGTACTCTTAATCGGGTTAACCTCCTCCAAAGGATAGAAAATGGTATTCCCAAGAGGAGATACGGTTAGATATTTTGTGGATTAATCCAAAAAAGATAAGATCTTTTATGACCTTTGAAAAGAGGTACGAGATAATTGATCTAAGTTGTTGTTGATGAAAGTTAGTGATCCTATATGATTAATCCTATTATTGGTGATTTTATTAGCGGTTATGAAACAACATTTATTTTATTAAGGAGGAGACCACTTTCTTTGCCAAATTTGTTAAAGAATTTCATAATAGTTTTATGTGAGATATAGAAGCAAAGGTAAAATGAAAAAATCGTCAAAGATGCAAAGTAATAGGAAATCCACCTTGAGTTTTGTAAATCATACTCGGCTTATTATAGAATAGGTCGCTCGTGCTCTGGATAAGTAATCTAATAATAAAAGAAAGGAGATAATGGATCTCCTTGACGTAAGCCATGTTTAGAAGTGAAGAAACCAGATTCTCCATTAATGATAACAGAGAACCAAACTTAGTGACACAATTTTAATGATAATAAATTCTTTTGAAAATCAAAAAGTTAGAAAAAGAAAATCCCAAGAGAGTTTGTCAAAGGCTTTAGTAATGTCCAGCTTTGAAGGCAATGTTACCGCCTCTAGTAGGAACGCCAATATCATCATTTCTTGAGCTAAAAGAATATTATCACTATAGTTCTCCCTTTAATGAAACCAGCTTTGATTCTGAGAAATAATATTCGAAAAGGGTTGATTCATTGGTTTAGTTTGTTAAAGAAGGTGCAAAGACTAATTGGTCTAAAGTCATTCCAAGTTTCAGTGATTATTTTAGGGATAAGAACTATGGATGTACTAGAAGGGATATAGGAAGGGGTTGCCATTGAAAAAGAAGCCTTCAATCGACTTCTAATAATGGACCAACACCAAAGAATATAGTTGTGTATCCATCCAAAGAACCTAATCAATTCATGCTTCAAAGAACAAGACTAATTTCGATCTGGACACCTAATAAGAGAGATGTTTTGGTCAAGTAATCATGGAGGGAATGATGAGGATTTGCAATAGTTTCTGGTAATGTTGTTGTTTAACAAATTTTGAAAATGTTGATAACCGAATCTTTAATATCATTTTTATCCGATATCCAATTATCATTATTGTTTTAATTTTATTAATAGAGTTTAGAACTTTTCTTTTGTTGAAAAGAGGGAAATATTTTGTGTTTCATCATCAATATGTTTACGCTTTTTTGCCAATAAGTTTCCTCCATGTTTTGATATTTAATCAAATTGTCTCTTGCTTCGATGAGCTCATCATTTTATTTTTATTAGAATCAAATTTCTTCAAGAGAAGCAGAAGATCTTCCATTGTTTTAAGATTTGCAAAAAGGGTTTTAAAATGGTGTTTATTCCACCAGGTCAGAGTTTGTTTTAGTCTTTTAAGTTTAAGCCATAAACGGATCATGCCTTTAATGGAGTTATCAGGATGAATTGCCCAATTAGTCGAAACAACAGACATAAAGTCATTATGTTGCAACCACATATTTTGGAACCGAAAGGGGACAGATGCGGGTAATGTAGCAGGGAAATTTTCACAGTAATCAGGAGAGGAGCGTGATCAGACAGGGTTCTACTTAAGTGTTCTACTGAGGTATTAGGCCATTGATCAATCCAAAGGGGGTTAAAAAGGGTACGATCGAGATGTTGCCAAAGTCTAGAGTTGTTCCACGTATAGTTGGAACCTGAAAACCCTATATCAAGACAATCAAGAATCATGTTAGCGAAATCTTCCATAGAATTAGGATTAGGGGAGGACCTCCCTTCTTCGTAAGAGAGGATGGTGTTAAAATCTTCAACCAACCGTTTGAGTGACAGGAAGCAAAAGATCTTAAATTATTCCATAGGATGTTCCTACTCATTACAGATGCATAAATAAAAGAGCTCACAGGTGAAATAATCCACGTAAATATGGACATTAATCAATTGCCGGTTGTCAAAGATATTGATGTTGATTGAGTTATTCCAAAATAACCAAATTTTGTTGTTAATATTGTAAAAAAATTAGGAAAACCTAGTGTTCTAGCGGTAGATGCAATCTTAGAAGAGTGGATAAGTGGATGGTAAGGAGATATGTTATGAGTGCAACAAAGGCTTCTAACTTCTGAACTAGAGTAGTCCCAATACCACTAATATTCCAAATGATAAAATTAATCATAATGAAAGGATTGGAAAAAATTGATTGGGTGAAAAAGAGGAAAAGGAAATTATTGATGTAGAGTTGATGATGATCTTGTGATTTTGGCCGCATTTTTAGTCGCTTTTTTGATTTTGAGTGTTTTCTTTTCTTTAGAAATGCTTTGAAAGTGTCTATCGGTGTCCAAGGTCCAAAAAAAGAATAGTTAGTGTGATCCAAAGTTTCATTATTAAGCAAAGGAATCATGATGGTAATTTCCCTTCTTCCATATCGAGATCGACCGTTAATTATGCTATCATGTTGGTCATTCAAAGAGTTAGGGAGGAGGATTGCTTCATCTTCTTTTCTAGATTAATGGTTTTGTATATTTTTGTTGTTGATCCAAAATATGATTTTCAGTCGAGGTGATGTTCCCAAGCCTAAGTTCAGCAGAATTTCTTTGTTTTGGATCATTAGTTGTATGAGCATGCATGTTACCATTGGAAATAGTAATAGGCAAATTTTCTAAGTTTCCATAACCAACTATGTCATCAGTGTCATTATTCAACACCTGATTAGTTTCCTTTGCAAATCGAGGGTAGGGGTAAAGGCGGGTTTTGTGAGGGAGGATTAGTTTGGTTTGCTTTTGGCACATAGGCCATTTTAGTGGGTTGCTCCTTAGTAACCGAGGTAGTAGTGATAGGAAGTTTATTTTTTTTGAGATGTGGATGTAGAATAAAACAATCTGTATGTTCATGCCCATGGATTTTGCGTGTAGAAAGAGGAAAGTTTTCAAATTCTACCTTTGATTATAACCCATTTTTTCGATCCAATCATTCTTTTGGATGTTTTTTGGTTATATCAATTTCAACAAGTATCCGTGCTCGAGGGTCGATCTCGTAGCTTGATCAATTTGAAGAGGCCGTCCAAAGATAGCCCTATGATTATATTTATTCTTTTATAAACACACAAGTCCCA
Organism: Cymbidium sinense; assembly: GCA_021442155.1. Lineage (NCBI taxonomy): Eukaryota > Viridiplantae > Streptophyta > Magnoliopsida > Asparagales > Orchidaceae > Cymbidium > Cymbidium sinense. The sequence continues at coordinate 154,225 of JAKCPB010001071.1, forward strand.
TAACACTATTTATGGCTGGATAAATTTTTTTTTTAGTAAGGAAATTGTCTTTTAGATATAGTCAAATTGACAAGTACCTATCTGCCTTTTGACCGGAGGAAGACACATGCATGGTGAGTAGTTAGGTTGAGTAGATTTATGAGTTGTTTTGACTTGAATTGGGTATCTGGTGAATTAGGATATATAATACAGATTTAAATTCAGTCTTTTAGGTATTCGGCTATACAATATCCATTATATTACTAAAGCTATTTGGTCCTTCTCCATGCCTTGTTCTTGGATTCTTCTCCATTGCATGATGGAGTCCATTATTAAACGTAGTTTGCAGTTCACTACAATTCATGATCTAGGAGTCTTCCTGTCATGCCAATCCATCTTCATCATGAAACCATTACAATAGTTGTTCCTATCAATCCATCTTCATCTTCTCACCCAAAAGGAGCACCGCTTCCCCATCCTACATCTTCTTCTGCTTGTGCTAAGTTCTGATTTTCAGCTTCTCCCCATAGTCAATGAGTTTGATGGAACGCAAATATACATCATTGACGTGGAAAGACATGAACACCACGAGCTCCTTAGCGATGGTGATCTCGAGAGCTTTCACTGCTCCTTCCTACCAAACTCCACACTCGATTCTAGCACACCACGGTTGATCTACTCCTACGTCACGTCCTCACCGGCTCCCTCTATGCAAAGACCAATCGCTTTACCAACCTGCGACAACTTACACACCGAGGTGTAAGTAAAATCGTAATGTTCTTCATTCGAGCCCCGATATTTCAGTGATAGAAAACTTATTTCCAATAAAAATTTAAATTTAAAGGTGAAAGGCTTTAGGAAGATTTACATTCATATTATATAATTCTTATGTATTTATATATTAATATTTATTATTTATCAATTGAAAACTTTACTATTTTTGAAAAGGTGCACTTAAAAATTTTAAAATGTGAATTATGATAATATTTTTAATGTGATATTTAATATAAATTTAGATGTTAGATATGTAAATACATATGAATTATGTGGTATGTATATAAATTTCAATTTTTTAAAACATTAATATTACTTATTTTTTAAAAAACATAAAAAAATAATTAAAAAAAATGACTGAAGTGCTATTATGTGGGGCTATTTAGTTTTGGCAAAATTTTTAAACTAAGCATGATTAAAACATTAATTAGCGAATAAGCAGATTTTTAAAAAAATTTAGAATAGTACGTCGCCGTTTAGATCGGCGCCGACTGATTACAGCTGCAATACTGCGAAACGGGCGACCGGTGAAATCAATTTTTTTAAAAAAACCCGAACCGAGAGATCGGATCATTTCATTTCTCCTAGGTTACTCTCCGCCCGCACTGATCGACGCTCACGTCAAGCTCGCCGCCGCCCATTACCGCCGCCGCCGGCCGCTTCGATCCGCCGCCGATCCGCCGACCGATCCCGCCGTGGTGGATCGAAGTTTGGCCTAAAAGGTTTTTTTTGTTTTTTTTTTTTCAAAATAAACGAGTGATATACATTTGTGATATGTATTTTAGTATATTTAGGTATATATATTGTGGATCTAACTAATTTTGTGTATCTCGCTTAGGGTAATGGGTGTTTGTTCTTGTTTCGCTTGTTATTTTTATTTTTTTGTTGTTGTTTAGGTTATGGCTATCATTTAATTTTATTGTCCAATTTGTTTATGTTACTTTTCCTTCCTTTTCGATTTGTTTACCGATTGTATGTGATCAGATATTTTTCTTTAGAGAGGGAACTAAAACAATCCCTTTAATCTATCTTTCTACTTTTGTCCCCTTTTTATTACAGTTTGTGTGAGTTTACTTCCTATATATCTTCCTTCATTGCAGATGCTAGCAAATTGTTCCTTTCCATTGTTCTTGTACTAGGTTTTCAGTCATTTGTCTTTTGTTATTTATTTTTTGTATATGAATAAAGTGTTTCATTCTATGTCTATTTAGAAAGATGAAGGTTTTAAACTTCAAACACTATTGTATAATTTTATGAGAAAACCCTTAATCTAATGTATATTTAACAGTTTTGTGTTTATTCTATTGTAAAATTTCATTTTTTAAAGTAGTTTTATGATAGCACCATTTACATAGAAAAGTTAAATAACACAGACACAATTCTTATATAAATTCATACATAGCACAATTCTTATATATTACATATCTAGCACCTAAACTTTCATATTTATATAAATAATACATAAATTTTTAATAGTATATCAAAATAGCACCATCATTAATTTTTAAAGTTAAATGGATATTTTTATTCATAGACAAAGTGATTTATTTATAAATATCAAATTTTAAGTGTTAGATATATAGATGCAAAAGAATTGTGTTATGTATGTAAATTTTCTTTTTTGTGCAATTTTTTGATCCATTCAACTAATTGTGTATCAAAATAGTCATTGATGAAGAAATATATCCATTCTCCTTTTCATTTATAGTTTCTTCATGCAATTCACCATAATAGAGAACATGGTGTTGTTGGAGGTATGAGTACAAGGGCCTCCTTAATTTAAATAGAAATAAAAAATAAGGTTTCTAATAATGCATGTTTAAATAGAAAATGTCAATTACAATCTTACAAGCATTTGGGTTCGATGTCATCTTAATTTGTAAGTGATCATAAATTATTTGTCATTTGTATTTTACAAGATAACCATTAATTTAGCTAACTAAAACAAGTCTATTCAAAGATTTCCACTGTACAAATATTTGATTCAAAATGAGTTCAAGCACGATCGTCAGTATTATGGTGGAACTTAGCTGGATGATTTTTCCTACGTACATCCGGAAAATCATCCTATATTAATTTCTCGCCTGGCTAATTTTAACAGTGTTCAAGATCGAATCATGCGGTCACTAAACGTTAATTCGACCCGGTTCAGGATCAATCTCATATGTAGGTTTCCCGGTGCGCCATTGCTACACCACTAGATGATAACGTTCGCAGTCATTATCAATGCAAAGAATCGCGCACTTATTATCGTATATGTTGAAATTGAAATCAAACAAATTATCGATACCAAAGCGCATGATTATGCTGCAGATGAATTCCAGGCAATTGAAACTTCTGAACACCACTTACAGCCACGAGGACCACATCATAGGTAATTTGTTTGAACTGCTTGTTTATCTTCAAACATTCACATTAACCTAACACTACATTTATAATGCATAACAGAAGATGTAGACATATCAGCACCTCCTATCCGCTACTCATATTGCTTCAACTTCTGTAAACATGGATGAGTACCATTTTGATGAGGTGGCTCCTCCAGAAACCGGGGATGAGGGATACGAAACAATGCCCGTAACGAAGTTCATAATATATGATAGGGGTGAGATAGGTGAAGAAAATTATCCAAATGTCGCAACCCGATATTAAGAGATTACTCTAACAAAACAAAGGACTGTGAGGAACACATGTTTAGTAACAATGAATACGCCCAAGCTTGTCAATCAACTCAACAATGGGATGAAGAACTAAACTTTGATGGTCTCCAATCAAATGATAACTTTATTCCAAACATTTTACACTTGAGGGAATGTGTTTCCATGACAAGGGACACCTAAAATTTACAAAGGTGGTTCAATCACAAATAACGGGAATATGTCACATGTGATTCTAATAAGTCGAGGTTCACGATACGCTGTATTCAAGAATAATCTTAACAGCTATGTTTGGGCGCTCAGATGCTCAAGCAAGAGTTTGGTGGTGCTTGGGTAATTTCAAGTTCGTCGTCACACATATGTTCACATTCAATGCCGAAAGCACGACATATACAATGCACCTCCCAATTTATTAGTTACTACATCCACCGTATCGATGTCTTGACTTGAAACTCTGGAAATCATCGGTCGAATGGATTCAAAGTTTGATATTAGAGTTTCATATATGAAAGCATGGGATGCACGCAGAAGGCCATACAAAGTATATTTAGCAATCGGGAAGAGTCGATCGCTGATGGATGGTTTATGTTCGCTTATCCGGCAGCGTATCAATTCAAGCATTCAGGGTCGATTTGAACGCATTTTCTGGGCTTTCGGTCCATCCATAGTTGGTTGGCGCTCAGACCGGCCGAAGTCTTGACTTTTTCTACCGGGCAAGTACAGAGGTACATTGCTAACTGCTGTTGGTATCGATGCTAATAATGGTTTGTTTCTAGCATTTGATCGCTGAAGCGTAATGCAATGAATCTTGAACCGTTTATTAGACTTTACAAGACTTGGTTCCAATTATATGTACGCCGACGATCTGCATTATCTCGACGACATTCTGATTGCGTGCATGCCGCGTGAGATTCTTCAATGGGCAAAACATCGACACTGTTTACGCCATCTCAGGGAAAATTTCAAGAAGGCATGCAGAACTATGGGCATTTCGATGAAGTTCATGTGTCAAAAATGTATGTTGCAGACAACCGACATCCACATTTACACACGCTATATGACTGATATCAAGAATATTAAACCGTAGCCGCAGAGTGGCTAGCAAGATGTGGCAAAGTGGACATTGCCTACGAGGGGTTCCGCTATGGTACTATGACAACCAACGCCGAGTGTTTCAACAAAGGTGTTAAAGAGGGCACGCGGTTACCAATCCGTGCTTTGATCGCCCATTTTCTACACCGTGGCGCTTCAACAAAAGACTCGAATCGCCCGACTGATCCGCAAATGATTCACTTTTGCTCCACGGTGAAGGCTCGCCAAAGAAATGAGTGAGAATCAAGAAGATGCTCAGATCCCACACGGATAAATGTGACCGAATACCAGATTTTCACAATGTCATCTATGTCATTCAAGGTCAACGTAATCAAGCTCAGAATCTGACATATGCCACAACCATCGATATTCCATGTCCTCATGTTATTTGCGTGATGAGACGATGAATCAATAAGACCACGCTTCTCCTTACTACACTGTACAGATGTACCGCCAAACATACGAAGCTCAATTTCATGTTATCCCCGATCGTCATGCTCGGTTGATGTACGGCCACACTAAATCTTATACCACCAAATGTTAGGCGAACCGGTAGGCAGACCGCGATATACAAATACAATGGACGAGAACATACAACTAACAAACGTAATATGTGGTATATGCAAAATCCGGTATAATAGTTACTTGTCCGTAAAATGACATTAGTTTTTTATTGTAATTTTTTTCGCTTTCAAGTATCTTACTACAACATATGTATTTTAATTGTATACTGCATCGCTACTTTGTACTTAGAACTTTGCATTGTACTTTTTTCGCTTTCAACTATCTGTGTTGTATTAATATGTGGAAATCGGTTTTTCAAAGTGTAGTCAAATTATCTAATGAAGTTTTAGTAGCATATTAATTACATTGTGGGATCTTCACAACAAAACATCTTGTTCATGTTCATTTCTTCTTCTTTTATTTTCTTCTTTCATTTCGAATGTGATCCTTTGGTTGAGTATTTATTTGGAGGTATAATGCAAAAGAGATTCATTTTACCGTGATATAACATTTTCTTCCAATTTCAATGCGTTGAATCTAAGAATTAAAAGGAAAAAAGAAATTTCATTGAAGGGAAATGATATTCATATATAGATAAAATTTAACTTTTATGTATCTCAATGAAACGTGTATTATTAAATTCACAAGTTTGTTTATGTAAGTTTAGAAAACGAATTATGCATTTGTTGAACATTGATGGGAGTTATTATTCTTTTTATATTTGGCACATGAAACATAATGAGTTGATTTTTTAAAAAATTAGCTCAATTAAAAATTTAATTTTAATTGTTTTTTCTTTTAATCGATTATGATTAGAGGGCCTTCTTAAACATTATTATGATAAATTTTCAGGTAATATGGTGACAGAGGATGGAGGAGCGAGGACGCAGATGCAGATGACGAGCCCCATGGCGACACCGGAGGTGCATCCGAGCATCGCGCTGTGGCGCATAAATGCATCCCGATATGTTCTTGTACTATTTGTGATATAGCGGAAAGTATGCTTTACATTTTATCTTAATTTGGTTCTTATACTTTGTCTTATGCGAGTAATGACTCGATCTCGCTTCACATTTACTTATGATCGCTGAATGGCCGCTTAATCCTCGCTCATGGATGGACTGAGAGGTTGGATTACACCGGTTTCATATTGTAGTACTCACAGATCACCACTTACTCACGCCTTTGAGGATGGTCACCATTAACACATTTCATCTGGCGTGAGATGACAAACACACCGCAGATGTAGCCATGATCCCATTGATGGACCTCCGCTTCGACAACGATGAATTGGTTACGACATTACGAGCCGATGTGGACATCCCGAGCCCGATGTTATACCACGATCCCTTTCGCCCACATCCGACATCTACGCTTCAGAGGCAAGCACACGCCAGACCTCGCATACGCTACGCGTGGACATTCTTCGTGATTCTTATTTGGACATTCCGATTGAGTTTTGGGCATGTCGAAGGCATATACTATTCACTATGATGCTTCCTCATGCCGATACGTCCGTCGAGGTACATCTCCGCATTACCATTATTAGAGGATCCGACATTATTTAGCAAGTTCAAGATTGGATCACCGTTGGCACACTTATATAGAGAGAATGAGGCAACAAGACCGCTTTACCTAACATGGATGTGATGTCGCACCTACCGCAGTATGGTCCCGGAGCATTTACACGCTGGTCGCACCCACACATCGCAGTGTACCCTACCCATTGAGTTGGAGGTTTGAGTGTTGGTGATGGAATGAGACTTACCGCAGGAGATGAAACCCGCTCATGTCGAGTGTGTGGATGAGCTTGATGGTTCGTGAGCCGTGTATGACCATTTGCACTTCTATTATTATTATTTTTTTAATTTCATACATGACCTAAAAATTTATTAAATGACCATCGTAGTGATAGAACCTTATGGCGTTAGCCAAGCACTAGAGTGGCGATGTGTTTTTGGTCGCGTGAGATATGGCTAGCTCGGGTTCCATTGATCTGTTGGAAGAACATCGAGTGGTATCTCCCTGATCGCTTCGACCGCTATCACCCAGAGTTGATGCTGATCCTATTGATCCTTCATTTCAGGATGGATGGAAAGGTCGATGATTGGTTTGTTTACCACCACTTACATATTACGGAGGCCGACATGCCATTGTTATTGTGGGTGCGCCCACCCACAGCTGACCCAAGAAGGAGCTCAGATATGAGGTGGTATCGATCTGGCCTCCTTATACATGCTCGTGGCTCCTACCATACCGACCACCTACTACCCTCGTCTAGAGAGATCGATGGTAAGTGTTAAAAGAAATTTATGTTATTCATAAATTTATATGTTTAATATACAACATAATTTTTTTTTTCTACAATGAGGAACATATCTTGACAGATATATTCTCGCCTTATTTTGGGAGAGATATACACGATTTCCAAAGATTCGATCAATACTTACGAGGAATTATGCATGAAACTTAATAAGGACATGCACATATCGATACAGTATGAGATGATCAAGCTAGTCTCCTATGCGTCGCTTTTCCCCACATGCTACAGATTCGATGCGTCCATCGTCCATGCCGACGCCGGTCCATACACTTACCCCTATAGCACACAGACTCGAGAAGGCATGTTCCATTTCCCCCGGCAGGCAGTTCTTCCATGTATCCTCACCCATCCAGATACATGCCACGATGCATCCAAAAATTTATAGCACTTTTCACCTGTGACCATCGCAGAGATATCGATGTTACACCTCTAGATGACACCGGCGTATTCACCGACCAGCCAAGATGATGCGCAGATCGAAAGATCACTGCTGACCGCCCCTCGAATCGCCGCACATTACACCGTGAAGTGACGCGACTTCCACCACGCAGACACCGCCATTAGATGTACTCAAAGATACTCAGAAGTTGTAGATTATATGTTACCTTGATGTACATCGTTTCTACATTTCTTTATTTAATAAATTTATGGGATCAATAGTATCTTATAGTGATTATAACAACATATTATTTTAAAAATATTTGTAATTTTTTTACATTTTTATATTTTAAAAAAATAGTCTAAATATTTAAATATCACTAAGATAACTAACAAGCACATCAAAATTCTCCAATATGCAAACCGCTAAGCATTCAAAATTCAATAATTCACTCTATAAAAAAATGCAAAAAAAATATAAAATTAAAAATAAGCATTCATCACATTTATTTTTCTATTTTTAATATGATCAAAGTCTACTAATCAAATAAATAATTCATAGTCCGATATCAAAAAAAAAAATACTCATATAAAAAATTAATATACTATTATTTTCATATAAAATATACATAATACAAAATTATGTAAAACTTCAAGAGAATCATAAATTATCCTTTAATTTGAGTTTTCTTTTGTTTTACAAATATATTATATATAAGGTTCCTTTGCATACGCCATATATATATAGAATTTAAATTATAAATGCAACTAAATTCAGATATATCAAAATTTCTATGTAAGACGTCACAATCTCAATTCCGGTCAACATGAAAGCCGTAATTTTCGTGCCAATTCAAACGATACCAAGTTCATGAATAACAAACTATGACACGATCAAAACATCGATTGTCAAAAAAAAATTTTTTATTTAATAAATTCAGCCAGTCGCCCGTTAAACGGGCGACTGTGCCTATTTCTAAATTTTTTAAAAAATCTGCTTATTCCACTAATTAAAATTTTAATTATGCTTAGTTTAAAAATTTTGCCTTTAGTTTTCCACGTTGGCAGGCCGCTTCCAACGTGGCAGCTTAAGAATTTTTTTAAACATTTGAGTAAATTTAATCTCAATTTTACATATATAATACATGTATAAAAACTTAATTTTAAAATTTCTAGATTAAAATTTTTAAACGCTCAATCGCTATATGTTGCTTTCAAATTTTACCCTTAAATAAAATTTATGTGAAGCAATTCATGACTTTAATCTTTGGAGAAAATTAATCGGAGAGGTAACGAGTTCGCCAATGTTTTGTAATTTTATGTTTAAATCTTTTTAATTTTATAAAATAATAAAATCTTAATATGGCCATATTTTTAAAATTCATGAAAATAATTTATTTGACAATATTCTTTTATTTGTAAAATAATGTATTTTGAAATTAATGTGTTATAAAAATTAATTTATTTGCAATTACTAGCTCATATTAAACCTCGTAGACCTTGCTAAATTTATTTTTAACAATTAAATTTATTTTAAAATGTATGGGAATAAATTACTTTAAACTTTTTCTTATTTTAAAATATCGTATTTATAAATAACTGATATTATATTATTTATCTAATGTAATTTAGAAGTTAACTTTCTTAAGTTAATTTTTTATAATAGAGTAAAAATACTCATAAGTTAAAAAAAAAATGTTATATAAATATACCATAAAAATCTCACCGCCACTTCCTGGTACAAAATGGAACGGCAGCTACTTCAATGGCTTTGTTTGCAATAATAAAATCATTAGAGCAAAGACTTTTTCAAATGGGACCCACCCTCTCACCGGAGATACCAAAAAATTTTAAAATAAATATAGTAATTTAAGTATCTTAAAAATAAAATTTAAATATAGATACCACCCGCTTATTGGACGACACATAAGTCGCCCGTTAAACCGACTTTATACAACTATTATTTTAAATTATTTTATATGTAAGACATAAGTACATATAAATCGTCTGCTTAACTAAACTATACCTATATTTAAATTTTATTTTTAAGATACTTAAATTACTAATTATATTTTAAACCATACTTATTTTAAAAATTTCTTCGTACGAAGCATCACAGCTAGCAACTTCCATGCATGGCATGAACCGATGGCTTGTTTCTCCATTTACGAGGTTTGCTTTCCAAAATATACTTGTAGATCTGATGATATATATGCTGCTATAGATCAGAAGATAAAAGATGGCGTAGATATAATCTCGATGTCACTTAGTAGTTGGAATAATGCTATATTTTATCAAGATATAATTACTTCAGGGTCTATGGCTGTGATACAACATAAAATTGTTCCCGTCGCATCACTTGGAAATGCTGGGCCTATGACTAGACACTTAATCACAGTGCACCATGGGTGTTGACTGTCGAATAATGATCGAAGAATAACCTTTATTGTACAGCTTGAAAATAGTAGAACTCTCCTTGGACAATCACCATACTAGCCAAAAATTTATCTAAATGTGGCCACTTGAGTAACTTGACAAAGGATAATATTGATGTCTATACCACTTGTTGTGTGCCTAGTGCATTGGCCAAGTTAAACTTAAGAGGTAATGCTTCAGTCATGATATCAAAAATTATTAGTCAATAATGCATTATGTCCATCATTATTTATTAACATAATATGGATTATGTAATTAAAAAATTGTGTTGTCAATTGATATGAACATAAGCATTTTAAAATTATTTTAATCTTATGAATATTATAAGTAGTATTTTTTTACAAATATAATATTAAAATTATATTTAAAATATAATGGGTTGAGCTGAATAACATAAAATAAACTAAATGAGCCCCGTATATAATATGACAGATCAAGCATATAATGGAATCTTTTAAAATTAAATTTTAGATCATTTGAATGTTGATTTTAATAAATTTATAGTTGAATTGAACATCTCGGTAAGACAAACTTATTGACATAAAAAGTAAATCGAATCAATTCAAATGAGCACAAATTAAGCCTAAAAGGTATAATTAAAAACTTTCAATTATTAATTGAATGGCTAATAATCTTTGAATCTAGTATGCTTATAGTGAAATCATGCAGCTCCATGAAAAAAAAAATCTAACACGAGATCATTCAATTCTAAGTCATTAAGGTATTTAAATGCTAAAGGAAATATTTATAATTAAGAGATTTAATATAGTCTATCCAATGGAGTGTTTTGGGATTTGAGCATATATTATCAAAATATTCCTCCCTCAAAAACTATAAATAGGATTTCATTCTTGTCATGAAGAGAGAGATTGAGTTGATAGCTAAATTTAAAGTTATGAAGAAAGCTTGAAGTTAATGTTTATTGGCATCCATCTTGATTGAGGTAATCATCTTCTAGATTGAAGAGTAGTGATTGATGTATAAAAGTAGCCTAGTTGATGAATATATATTTGTCTTTTGATTCAAGGAAGCTGCTCGTATGATGAGTAATTAGGTTGACTAGTTAAGTTATCTCATAGGTTAAAAAAACCTATGAGTTGTTTTGACTTGAATTAGGTCTTGATGTATTTTGCAACAAAATTTAAAACAATAATTGGCATACAATACATCTGTTGATCAATAGCCATCCTGGATGCATCAAAGAAATGAGTAGGTAGCCTTTCACTTAGATATAAGTATAGTAGAACCAAGCCAAAATGAGAAAAGAGAAAACCTTCTAGCAAAGCAACTAATAGTATTTGAAAAAAAAAAACCATCTAGTAGGAAAAAAAGAGAGAACAAAATCATAAAAGATAGAAATAAAAATTCAAAGATCAAAATATAGATCTTAATCATGAGGATGAGGAACTCCATGAGATAAATTAAGATATATAGATTTAACAGCAGTCGAATAATTTTTACTAAATTTCTACTTTCGAGTCTTGAGAGCCACTTTATGTTCATGATAGTATGCAAGAATGATCAGTTATTATTAAAACTTTCATTACTCTCTTTTATTTTTAGTAAATAACTATAGATTAGATAATAAGGCAATATATCCTCCTAACAAAGCTGTGATGAATGTTGATGACCTCAAGACACTATAGAAAAATTAGGATTTAACAGCAGTTTTTAAGGTGATTTACAGTGGTTAAAACCACCACTAATAGTATAGTAGTTGTTTGAAAAATATTGCTATTCTATCGTATTTGCTTTTCGCCACGAAAACATTCTGTAGTGATTTTACAACCGGAGGGGAAGTTTTTTTGCAGCAGTAAATCACAATGGTTTAAACCACCCCCAAAAATAGAATTACAGCAGTTTAAACCACTACTTTTCTATGCGGTTTAAATCGCCGCAGTGTTTCAGAAAAGTGGCGGTTTAAACCGTCACAAAATTCTGAATTTTTTTTTTATAAAAAAACTGATGTTTCAATTGTTACAAGCTGTAAGATTATAATAATAACAATATGAAGTTCTCACTCTAATACTTTAATTAAACAATCATAATACTTGCAACTAAACAATCAAAATTTTTAGAAAGCATAACTAAACGATTACATTGTATTGTCTAACATCTTTTACAAAATTAGAAAAGAGGGATCGTAGTTTAAACCTTTTCATACTATAGAACAATATAAGACTGTAACTACACGGTAAGTACTATTATGATTACACATCTATTAGGAAGATATAAAATAGTACATTGAAATACATTAAAATGCTCAAATATGCCAAAGTATGTCCAAAAGTTTGAAATAAACATTGCATTAAAAAGAAGCAACAACGAGTTCATAATAAACATGATCAACGTAATATCCATAACATAAAAACAACATCAAAATACACCACAACAAACATTAAAGTATTATCACCCATCTAAGTCTAGTGTCTTTAAAAGACCATCTTTGGTAAGATGGGAAAGAGTTTATTTTTTTTTGAGGCGATTAATATATATTCAACCAGATTTCTCATAATTTCACGTTAATGTTTATTTAGATCTAGGTTCTACTCTATGGTAAGCTCCATAGTTAATTACCCCTCTTATCACAGTAAGAGAACACTCTCAATTGAGGTTTGAAACAGACATACCAATTTGATATACATTTTGTGTCTTAGAGGTGTGTGTGACATAGATGATAGTCATGTAGAATTTGCATAACAAATAAAGAGATTGGGCTTACATCCATTTGGAATGTCGATTATAACTTAAATATTCACATAACAAAAAAATATAAGTGGCTAATGCATAATATATATGAATAATGAGTGAAGTTATCATTTAACTTAAAGAATATATTAGGATGGGGATGATGACATATCTTGATCAAGATCCTTGGTTACATCATCTGCTATCGTGGTCCTTAGTCTACTTAGCCAGGTAAATTATTCATGACCGAAGAATCCTTGTTAGCAGTCATGGGTTACGTTGTCCAAGGTGTTCTTGTAGACTAGGGTGGTATTTATCTAAGGAGATAAATTTAAGTTAACCTTAGCTAATTGAAGGTTTTTTTTCCTATTAAGTGTATTCCATGATTTATAGCTCAAGGAGAAAAGCCATTAAGGAACATATGAGCTATTAGCATGATCGAAATATAGTGGAGTTGTATAGATGATGCTAAATTCAAAGAGTTCAAGTCATATTACATTTCTTATGAGTGATGTTAGGCTTAAAATCATGCGATAAAGGACACTTCACTTACATGCGATTATTTGAGTATGAACATAAATATATTTATTTGACATGGGCTTTTTTGTGTGCATATGTTTTCTTGGCTTATCATCATTGAAAAATAATGATGAATTGATGGATGATTGTTTGATTTAGGTTATATTGAATGATGAACTTACATATTCTCTCTAGATGAATTTTATGCTCAACACGATCATCATCGGGGAAAGAATAGGTTTTGGTAACTCAGACCTAATCATATGACCCAACTGGGGAATTAACTCGTGAAACATCCTTAGATAATAAAATTAGGCAATTGATATTATGCTAGAACCCATGCGAGTAATTCATTTTGTGTTATGTTCAGCACCTCAACGCTGAGAATATGGCACCTAAGCGTTATATTGTTTCGTGGCGTTGCATGGTTGGCATCATGGCATTATAGTTATCAATCATGTTGATTGTTTGAGCGGTGCCTCGGCGCTGGTCGTGTAGCACCATAGATTTTTTGCCTATTAAATGTATTCCGTGATTTAAAGCTCAAGGAACAAAGCCATTAAGGAACATATAAGCTATTAGCGTGATCGAAAAATAGTGGAGCTGTATAAATGCTAAGCCACTTGGTTAAAGAGTTCGGGTCATATCGCATTTCTTGTGGTACTATTAGGTGACAAAATCATGTAGGTAAAGGGCACAAGCTACATCCTTACTCCAATGAGATTATTTGAGTATGAACATAAATATATTTATTTGACATGGCTCTTTTGTGAGCAAATATTTTATTAACTTATTATCATTGACAAATAATGATAAATAGATTGATGGTTGTTTGATTTAAGTTATATTGAATGATGAACTTCATTCAATTTATACATATTCCCCTAGATGAATTTTATCAACATCATCATCGGGAAAGATTAGGTTTTGGTAACGAACCTAATCATAAGACCCAACCGGGAATTAACTCATGAAACATCCTTAGATAGTAAAATTAGGCAATTATTATCATGTTGGAGCCCATGCGGGTAATTCATTTTGTGTTATGCTCAACACCTTGGCGCTGAGAATATGGTGCCTAAGCGTTACATCGCCCCGTGTCGCTACATGGTTGACACCATGGTGTTATAATCATCAATCATGTTGATTGTTTGAGCGGTGCCTCGACGCTGGTTGTGTAGCACCATAGCTTTTTTTGTCTATTAAATATATTTCATGATTTATAGCTCAATGAGCAAAGCCATTGAGGAACATATGAGCTATTAGCGTGATCAAAATATAGTGGAGTTGATAGATGCAAAACCACATGGTTAAAGAGTTCGGGTCATATCCGCATTTCTTGTGGTGTTGTTAGGTGGCAAAATCATGTAGATAAAGAACACAAGCTACGATCCTTATTAGCATGAGATTATTTGAGTATGAACATAAATATATTTATTTGACATGGCTCTTTTGTGAGCAAATATTTTATTAGCTTATCATCATTGACAAATAATGATGGATTGATTGATGAACATTTGATTTAAGTTATATTAAATGATGAACTTCATTCAATTTATACATATTCCCTCTAGATGAATTTTACGCTCAACACGACCATCATCGGGGAAAGATTAAGTTTTGGTAACCCGACCTAATCATAAGACCCAATTGGAGAATTAACTCATGAAACATCCTTAGATAGTAAAATTAGGTAATTGTTATTATGCTGGAGCCCATGCGAGTAATTTATTTTGTGTTATGCTCAGCACCTCGACGTTGAGAATATGGCGCCTAAGCATTATATCTCCCGGTGCGCATGGTTGGTCATATTGGCGTTATAGTTGTCATGTTGATTATTTTTGATTTTCGGCGTCATGTAGCACCACAACGCTAGTCAAAAGTCAATTCAAGATAACTAACAGGCACTCAGGCTCTTTAAGGGTGTAGAAAAAACTTTTAGTTAGCACTCAGTCTTATGTCACGCGATTTGCTCAACACGACATATTTTTTCCGGTTTAAAATTTATGATAATGAATGAATGCTCTTATAACCGGCATTAATGACCTTGACCAATTAATTTGCATGTGCATGTGAGCACAACCGACTACTATTTTAGAACCCGAGCGGTTAGCACTTCTGCACTAGGCCTAGTTTATGAATAGACCCCCTGGGCTGTGAACATTTTCATTATGCATTCGTTAGAGTTTTCCTTAGAGTTTTCTTTCTTCCTCTCATTCTCTTAACTCTTCTCCCCTATTAAGAAGGTAACCATGCTACTTAAGAAGGTTGTTGGCAAGAGGAGAGCCACCTCATTAGGAGAAGCTAATAGATTTGTTAGATGTAGAGAACACTATCAATACGCTCACCCACAAGCACCTCATCCCAGAGGAGCTTCCATAACCCAGTGGGAAAGTGGAGCGTATTGATTGATTGGGAAAAAAAGGCAATGAGGAGCTCATAGTCTTTATGGTGTGGAGTTCTTTGTCAATGCAAAGGAGCACCAAGACAATTAAACATTCATCTAGGGAAATTGGTAAGCTTTAATACCGCCATTAATGCATATTACAAGTTGCCAAATGTGATATATGATAAATATCTATCATTATTAAATGATTAACTAGATTTTGATGTGTTTCTTAATATTTTCATTGGCTACAATGCCAACTTCCAATGAAAATGGCAGAAGGAAAGGATCATGAACTTTCTTGCCACTGGTCTCAATGCTAAGTCTAAAGCTTGACACTATTTCATTTTCGCCAAGCTGATACCCACTGGTAATATCAGTGTGGTGACCAAGATTCAATAAATTTTGAATTTCATAATTCGAAAGGGTTTTACAATAGATATAAGAAAGATAACTTACAATTCTATTTGTAATATGCTTAGGGGCATTGGTATAGTAGGTTATGATCATCCCTCCCTTATTTATGTTTTGTGCAATGTAGTGGGTACATTAGGGGAGCCTAATGAAGAAGTTCCCATTTAGAAGACTCCTCTAATAAAGAGGCTTATTGGGGGTTTCGGTTCAAGGTTTGAAGTGGGGGGAAAGTTCACGTGCCCCACAACCTCGACCCCAAACTCCTAAATTCTTAAGCGAGCAAGTCTCAGGCTTGAGGAAAGAAGTGGGTGAGAGTAGCCATAGGCAGAAGACTTTAGAAAAGAAATTTGACTATCATATGGATCAAAAACAAAAATAGTTTTCACATATGACCCAGTTTAATACAACAATGGTCTATATGTTTAAAAATTATTGGCTTGGGGATCCAAGTCAAGTTTCTTTTCCTGTGGCACTCGAATATCCCTTTTTTGTAGCTACCGTGGAGGTGTCAAGAAGAAGAGGAGGAGGAGGATGATTATGATTACTAGTTTTCCTCTCTTTTCATTTATTTAATATTTTTCTCATTCTTTTGTATAATTTTGGTAACATGTTTATTAATAAATAGACCTTTTCTTTCATGTATTTATATATTATTGTGTATATGTGTTGTTATTTATCATTTGGGAAGCTCCATAATTAAAATAATGAAATCTCCCTACTTAAAAAAAAAAAGAGAGAGGTAGCGCCTTGGCGTTGCGGTTGTAGTGCCTAGGCGCTTATATTCTGCAAGACTTATGCTTAAAACCCAAGAGTACAATGCATTGACGCTTGATATTCAATGTTGTTGCTATAGATATTTTTTTGTTCGCTCGAGAGGAAAACGCCGACACTCAACATTTAGCACCATGACATTCTATTGACAACCATTTTTCTTCATTTTACCCGAGAGGGAAGTGCATTCAACTCATTCAACATTACGCCGACATTCAAGGATGTTTTGTATAGATTTATTTTGCTCATTATACCAAGAGGGATATGCCTCAAAGCTGATGCAACATCGGACGCCTCAATATGAACAAAATTCAAGTGTATATTTTCTAAGTTCAATATCCCAGATTTTTAATAAAAATATTAAATTATTCCAGGGCCTCGACCCTTGCAAAACAGCGTTGAGGTGTAGATAAAGTTTTAACACAGACAAACCCGAGAGCATGGTGCATCGACTCTTTGGCCACAACGTTGAGGCATTATTCACTTGGTGACTAAAATTAAAAATTTTTGGCAGTGTTACACCATAGCAATGCTAGATTTTTTTTACAAGTTCAGTGCATAAACTCTTCTTCCTTATTCTGGATCTAAGATCAATGGGGGAGGGTTGAGTTTTAAATCGGAACTAAGTTAGATGGTAGAACAGATTTCCAGGCATGGTGCCTCGGCTCTGAGATAATGACGTTGTGGCGCTGTATTGAATTGAAAGAAACTCGAGAGCATATCACCTCGATGCCAAGTATTCGGCGCCGCGGCGCTATGGGGTAGAACACCAAGAACTTTGTTTCGAGAGCTTGGCACCTCAGCACTAAACTTGGGCACCGTTGTGCCGTGAGATGGGAATGCACGTATTGAACAAGAATTTTTGAGGAATTTAGCAATTTTTATGAAAATTTTGGCAGAGTAATATTTTAGCAATGTTAGATTCTCGTATTTTAGTGAAATTCTCCTGGTTCTGAATCTAAGATAAATGGAGGGAGATTTCTTTTCTTTTCGTGCCAAAACTAAGTTCAATGACAGAGGCTTTTTCTTCTGAACTATAGAATTTTAGAGATATGAGGTTGTTCTTTTACTCTGGATTTAAGATCGACAGAAATACACCATTTCTATTTCTCACCGTATTCAAGATCGACGTTGAACGTTTGATCAATGCTAGTTTTCAATGATAAAAACTAGGTTAATGAAGCATTATTCTAAAAATCTTTTACTTGGAGTGGACGGGAGATTGCTTTTGTGGCGACGAGAGTCATTCCTGCAAAGAGCACCCGTTCCCAGAAGCAAGAACGCACCAGAAACCTAGGGAGTGAGGGCATGAGAGGAAAAAGATAAGAGAGAAAGAAGGGGGAAACAGTTTTCTCTCATTTTTATAGAGGTTCCTCCACTTATGGGATGGTTTTCTACCCCATAACTGTTCCCCCCACTCCCCTAGGAAGATGGTGCTCATGGGGCGGGAACGACGATTTTTTCGTTGCTTCTTTAAACTCGTCAGTAAACTGCTCTGAAATGTATATTGAAATTGCAAGTGAATAAATTGTATAATTTACCTCAACTTCAACTAACATCTTCTTGAATGGTTCCATACTCTTATTACACCAATCAGAGAATGATATTGGTGCCAACATAAGGTCTCTTGCAATAACATCCAAAAGAGCCCGGATATTACAGGGTACACCTTTATCATTAATTTCAATATGTACCTTAGTACTTAGAGGCAAGCGCTGAATGTTCGCACAAGTAGTATGTCCTCGACATCTCATAGGAGCACCTTCATCATTTGAAATAAAAATAAACAAATTAAATTTTAAGAATAAAATCTTCTAAAAAAAAAGAATTAATTGTACTAATAATATAACATACCAATAAGCTAAACTCTTCTGAACTGCTGCCTGCTATAACCATGAAATGACTGTCGTTGTGGTTCTTGGTTGCCATTATACATATCTTCTTTTGAATTTGGGTGGACTAGAGTAGATGGAGAATCAGTAGCTCTACTGGACTCCTGGCTATTAGATCCCCCTCTGGACACAACCTTTTTGGCTTGCCTCAACAACCACCTCCTGTCATTTCTGCAAAGGAAACATAAAAATATAAGACATTCAAAATAAAGTAGTGAATTGATAAACATGATTTGAAATGAAAATGAAAATGGTAATACTATTAAAATGTAAATAAGAAATCATGATGTTTTCTAAATATGAATTTTTTTTAAACAAAACTATCTTTCTGTTAAAATGAAACTATAAAAAATAAAGTTTGTTGATTTTAGAAAATAGTATTAACAACTTACTTCACATATCTGAATGTTGTTTGCTAAACAAAATTATGTGTGTTTGTACTAAATTAATTTCTATCTTCATTAATAGAAGTAATATTTGAATCAAAAACATCTCTTGGTTTGACTTTTATTGCTATAATCTAGTTTACATTCTTAGGATCTTGGATATATAAAACAGGTTCCACTTGTGGAGGAAATTAAATGGGCCATGATCAAGTCTTTCTCCAATATATATCAAACATGAGAAATTCACTGAGTATAGCCAAACTGATCTTGCTTCATGCCTATAGCAACAGTGTTAGCCCAATCACATTTGAACATGATAATCCTAAATGAGTTTGAATAATTGATATCAATAATGTCAACTCTACCATAGTAATTAAAATCCCCAACTGGTGTTAACAGCATCATGATCATGATTTTGTATTGTCTTATTTTCATTGTAAGATCTAGTGTGAAATTCGTATCCATTAATATAAAAGCCTTTATATCTTTATGCAATCTTGTTAGGGCCATTAGCAAGAACTTTAATTTTCTTAGAAATTAATGGATCGGTGCTACTCATCACCTACATAGAAAGACTATTAATGTTGATGCATAGACATTTAAAGAAAAAAATACTAGATTACATGTTGTATAAACAATTCATGGAAATTTTCATCGACAAGCTTCTTAATATCTAATGGAGTGAGATGTGTATGCCTGCATTTTCTTTTCTTTCCATCTAAAATACTTCTTTATATGCTGCAATATTATCATAATGTCGAAGAACATACCTTTGAGCTTGTACTAAAGATTCTTCATCTGAAACACATGGTGTCACCTTGCCCAATGGAATTCCTCCACTTGAGAACATATATTGAACTCTCACTTCATCTAATTGGCACCTAGCACTTATAGATTTATGTACTAACTCAGTTCCTTCAAGATATTTAGAATAGAAGTAAATCCCTCTTCAACAATATATCCCTCTGCAATTGATCCCTCTGGTTGTGCCTTATTATCAACATAGTCTTTGAGCATTGAGAAGAATCTAAACATTATAATGGATTAAAGAAATTTTTAAAAAATTGATATGAAGAAATTAATTCAATAGAAGATACATACCTCTCAAATGGGTACATCCATCTATAATGTATAGGACCACCACATTTAATTTCTTTAACTAGATAAATGAGCTAGGTATAGATCGATTTTATTACCATTGCTAAAAAATGCCGCCTTTAAACTAAGATTTTTGTTGTGAGAATAACTTGTACAATATTTGGGTGAAGGAGAAAGAAATTTCCATCTGAAAATACATCGTTAATCAGACACATATAAAATGGGCAAGAAAAAAATAGGCGATCATGTGTAAAGAACTTACAAGTAGAATTAATATTTAAACCTTGCTTAGTAAGCCTATCTATAGTTTTTAGTCCTTTAAGCACAACCATGCAGCAGTGTCAAGCATGCTTAAGTGATTTACCTTTAAACTAGTTAAGTTTCCATCAATATGGCTTTGTAAAATCTTAAAATAGATCATGTTTTATTTTTATTTTTATAATTTTGAATTAAATAAATTAATTGGCGTAGTAGTAATGGAGTTAATGATCCTTGATGGTCCTGTGCAAAATTTTCTTTTTTTATTTTAGTATATATATAGCTATTATAGAAAAACGAAGGTTATCTGCTAGCCATATGTCTCTTCATCATTATTTAATATAATCATTCTAAAATTTTCTCATAAATAAAGTAGCATAGAGGTCATGTGCAAATATTCAAAAAAAAAAAAAATGTTGAGGGATGAAAATAGAAATAGGAAGGTAAATAAAGCCTCAGAATGACTTCTGAATTACATGCAAAATGGCTGTCATAAAAGACTATGTTGATATGTTAATTCTGATGATTTTTCATATTCTTATGTTGTCTAATTAGTATCTTGCACACAAAATAGCCATTGATTAATTCTTCAAGTGGGTCTTGAATCTCTAAGTTTATGTTAATAATGACTTTTTATGGGTATCAATTAATCCCTTTGATAAGAGTCTTTATTATTAAGATTTTAGATTTGAATCATACTTATATCATAATAACTTCACATCTTACAGATTTGGGTGAGCAAAAAAATAATAATATTAAGTGTTAAATATTAAATTGCCCTTAAATCACACCTAAACAATCTAGAATACATTGAAAGAGTAAGAAGAAATAACTAAGAAGAGCGAATTATAGAGAGACCGTTTGGCATTTTATTTACCAAAAAACAAAGTATAATGAATTGCTTAACCTGAGTTCCATACTTAACGTCATAATTATAGATTTGGGTTAATATTCTACATTTATGCTTTAGTATCATACGTAAGTCCTATAATATTATTTATGACTTGATAAAATTTTGAAGATAAAGAAAATTTTCTTATAGATTGAAGAGGAGTGATTGATGTCTGAAAGAAGTCGAATTGACGAGCTATTTGCTTTTTGACTGGAGGAAGTCGCCGGTGTGGTAATCAAGCTGTCTCATAACTTGAGTTAATTTATGAGCTATTGACTTAATTGGGTTGTAGATATATTCGGCTATATATATATATATATATATATATATATATATATATATATATATATATATATATATATATATATATATATATAAGCTTTGATATTCAAAGTTCAATTTTTAGTAATCGGCTATACAACATGCACGTATATTACTAAAGATCCTTCTCCATGCTTTGTTCTTGGATCCTTCTCCATGTAATGATGTTCTACATTATAAATCGTGCAATTCACAAATAATTCTTTGTCTAGGGTAGGAAGCTTCCTCCATATTTTTTTGTTTAATGCAACTACTATTGCAATATTTGTAGCTAGTTATATATCTTCCTGCTGATCCATCATCTTCTTCTCACTCAAATGGAGCTCCTTATTCCCATCATACTTCTTCTTCGTCTTGTGCAAAGTTCTGATTCTCAACTTTTCTCCATTGTCGATGAGCTGCTACATGGAACGCAAGTATACATCATCGATGTGGAGAGACATGAGCAGCACGAGCTCCTCAGCGATAGTGATCTCGAGAGCTTTCACCTCTCCTTCCTACCAAATTCCACACTTCATTCGGGTGCGCCACGGTTGCTCTACTCCTACCGCCATGTTCTTAGTGGCTTCGCCGCTCGCCTCACTCCCGAAGAGTTGGAGACCATCAAGTCAAAGCCCGGCTTCGTTTATGCACAGCCCAATCAGTGCTACGAGCTTGCAACAACCTACACACCGAGGTAGGGGCGACCTTGCAAAAATTCGAAAGTAAAATCTTTGGTGTTCGTCATTTGAGCCAACATATTTTAGCGACATAAAACTTTTTTCTAATAAAAATTTAAATTATAGGCTAAATTTTTAAAAGCATAAAAAAATTTAAAAATAGACTAAAGTGCTATTATGTGGGACAATTTGCTTGCAAGTGGGTAGGCAGTTTCTAAGGTGGCATTATAAGTTGTTTTCAAATTTTGTTCGTAAACAAAATTTATGTGAACCAATTCATGACTAAATGTTGGAGAACTTTAAGTTAATAGGCCACATGTTTCGTAATTTTATGTTTAATAAATTTATGAAATAATTAAATCTTTATATAATCATATTTTTAAAATTTCTGAGAATAATTTGTTTGACAAGTTTTTTTTTATATCTATATAACAATATGTGTTTCAAAAATTAATATATTATATAAATATTAATCTATTTGTAATTATTAGCTCATATTAAACCTCATATACCTTGTTAAATTTTTTAAACAATTTATTTTATTTTAAAATTTTATGAGATAAATTATTTTTAAACTTTTAATATTTGTAAACAATAATATTTTTACAGGTAAGTAAACATAAATCTTATGTTTAATATTATATATAAACAGAAATACATACAAGAAACTGATGTAACATCATTCTTGTTTATGAAATAACCAATAGTGATTACTTCGACCAAATTTAGAAGTATTTTTTTTCTACAACACCATATATTTCATTTTGTAGGTTGGATTAAATTAAATACCCATAAAATATCTTAACAGGTACCTTGGACTATCCCCAAATAACATATGGAGACCCACTACGATGGGTCAAGGTCTCATCATTGGCATAATTGATACTGGCATCAAGGCTAGGCATCCATCATTCAATGATTCAAAAATCCCACCTCTTACTAAAAAATTGGAAGGGTACTTGCTTCAAAGGTTTTGCTTGCAATAATAAAATTATTGGAGCAAATGGCTTTTTTAATGGGACCAACCAGTCCCCTCAAGATACTGACGGGCATGGGACTCATGTGGCAAGTACCGCAGCTGGCAACTTCGTGAATAATGCAAATGTTCTTGAAATGGCAAAGGGTGTTGCATCCGGCATGGCACCGAAGGCTCATCTCTCCATTTACAAGGTTTGTTTTCCAAAATATGGTTGCAGATCCGATGACGTATATGCTGCTATTGATCAGGCAATAAAAGATGGAGTAGATATAATGTCACTTAGTGGTGGACATAATGCTACATTTTATCAAGATACAATTGCTCGGGGTCGCAATACAATAACATTCCGCCTGATCTGGAAATGATGGGCCTTGGACTAGCACACTTAGTCACAGCGCACCATGGGTGTTGACTGTTGGTGCATCAACTACTGATAGAAGAATATCCTCTATTGTACAGCTTGGAAATGGTAGGACTCTCCTTGGACAATCAGCATACCAACCAAAGACTTGGAATTCTAGTGTTATGTGGCAACTTGAATATCCCGGCAAGAATAATGATATCAATGCCACTTGTTGTGTGCCTAGTGCATTGGCTACGTTAAACTTAAGAGGTAATAATATTATCATGTTATCAAAATTATTAGTCAATGATGCATTATATCAATCATTATAAATTACATAATTTGTATTATTATATAATTACAAAATTATTTTGTTAATTAATATGAGCATAAGTGTTTTGAAATTTTCTTAACTTATGAATATTAGAAGTAGTACCTTTTTTTACAAATATAACATTCAAATTATATTTAAAATATAATTAGTTGAGCTGTTTCAAATAAAATAAGAAGTTTATGAGAAATCTCCATAAATAATAAATAAATTATGAATAAATTATATGATATTCATATGTTTGTGTCTATATCTATCTATGTATATGTATGTATATATATATATATATATATATATATATATATATATATATATATATATATATATATATATATATATATATATATATTATTGAGAAAGAATATTTTTTCCTAACCACTTGTGACAAATGTATAAGCATGCTCTGCTAAACCAAAATGCATGGGGCCAAAGTTATATTATTCATTATTTTTTCTTCTTATATTCACATTCTGTCAGATAAAATCGTGATATGCAAGCCTGGCTTGGTTACTGATGAGGAGAGAGGAAAGGCCGCGTTTCAAGTCGGCGCGAAGGGCATGATTGTATTGAACTATCCCAGCCAAGGACACACCACTTTTTCTCCTGCTCACGTTCTCCCGGCATCTACAGTGGACTACCGGGGTGGAATAGAAATCTTGAACTACTTCAACAAGAACCGAACCAATGCGTTTGCCGCCATACGCTTCAATGGCACCCAGTTCGGATTCAGACCCTCGCCAACCGTCGCATCCTTCTCCTCACGTGGCCCAAGCCGCATGAATGGTGGGATCATTAAACCTGACGTGCTCGCCCCAGGAGTCAACATCCTAGCTGCCTGGCCCAGAGACGTCGGCCCAAACCCCAAGCCGCTCACAACTCACACCTTCAACTTTGAAAGCGGAACCTCCATGGCCGCGCCTCACGTATCCGGGATTGTGGCGTTGGTGAAGAGCAAGAATCTTGGGTGGACCCCATCAGAGATCATATCGGCGATCGTGACAACCGCAAATGACTCATCCATGGCAGCAGGCGGCCTCATTGTTGACGATAAATCAAACGATACTGCAGGGATATACGCCACAGGAGCTGGACTGGTGAACCCGGTGAAGGCGATGGACCCGGGACTTGTCTTTGGCCTCTCCATCTCATACATAGGCTATCTTTGTGGCCTTGGATACAACAACACTGAGGTGAAGCTGGTAGCGGGGAAGAATATGAGTTGTAATGGTGTGAAGAATCAAACTGCAACAGAGCTTAATTACCCATCGATTGCTGTGAATTTGACGCGGTTGGCAACAAGCCAGAAGGTGACAAGGACTGCGAAGAATGTGGGGATCCGACAGAGAGTATAAGGCAATAATTAAGGAGCCAGTGGGGGTAAAGATTTATCTATCAACTTATAAACTTAAATTTACGAGGTTGAATCAGGAGATAAGTTATGACATCGACTTTCAGTTGAATGGCTCTTATCCAAGCCAAGGGAGTGACATGATAAGAAGAGGGAAAATTGTGTGGGATTCAAGCAAACACGTAGCCACTACACCTATAGCTATTAGGTTTACATAATTGGCCGATTTAGGCATGCAATGCTTATCTATATATGTGATGGTAAGCATAAATAATATTTGAGGATCAACAACGAATGTTTATAATAAATATGTATAGTGCAACAAAAAGGTTAAGTCTTTGATACTTCATTAAATAAAAATCAAATTTTATTGGACAAATGTGCCCAATAAGTAGCCCTTATATTCATGCATCGTTGGAGAGAGATTATTAATATATAGGCGTGCATATAGATGACTCAATTTGACTATCCTGCCTAAATTTATCTTAAAAATTTATATTTAAATTAATCCACTTACTAATCGGATTGTATTTGAGTCAAGCATATAGATTCAATTATCATATAGGATAGTTCTAATTGACTAATCCAAATTATCCAAACTCAACTCAAAATTGAACAAATTACTCAAACCTTTTTATTCCTTCTTTACTTCACATTTAGCGTGTTTATTAGAGAAACAAAAATTTAGGTTCAGATATTCTTAATAAATTTTTATCAGAATAAAATTTGAAATGATTAAATTTATTTTGAGATAAATGCAATATACTTTTTGCTTTTGTATAAATAGCTTCAAACCATATTAATTATCATATTCTCCCCTCCCAATTGCTTCCAAGCTGATACGCCAAATTACAGGTTCCTAGTAATCAGTACATGTCCATGACACCTTAATCTATTTTCAACAATAGTGACTTTCATAGTATAAAAATGATAAGAAAATTTGAGAGTTTTGTCCATTACATAAACCCATAAGATAGTTGCATAAGATATAATTATATAAACTTAATTTCTTCGGAAAATAAACTCTAACAAAGGAAATGCATCTGATGAAGGGGCAAAAAAAGCAATGTACATACCCAAAACACCCTCTCAATTCCATTAATAAAGTTGATGTATAGAAAACTTATAAACATACTTTAAACTTCAAAAGTATTACAATTATGAGAAATTATTTAAAAAGTTTGTTTATAAGCTTTTTATTGTTTAGAATGATATTACAATACAACAATAAATTTATATCTAAAACACTCAAGAATACATGAAAATTTCTCATACTTTGAACAAAGGCTTGCTTGTTTAAATGATTAGAGAGTCTAATATATTATAAAATATAAACTATTAACAATAAACAAAGTGTCAAATTATATACTAGAAGATTAAGAAATACTTATATACCAAACAAATAATTAAATACAATAACTCAACAAACGTGAAAATAATAGAAAAAATATATATAAAGCAAGAAACAACTCATGCTTAAGTAAATCTTTCTCTAGCATCAATCTTCATAAGATGCTTTGTTGCCTCGTAGTTAATACAAAAGTATTTATATTAATAATATTTTAATAATAAAATTATGATAAAAGGTTTTAACATCAAAATTATATAATATATGCAAATAGTCTAGAGGTGAAAAATACGTCTGAAATTATTGTATAAATGTTTTCATCTTATCATGTAATGACTTCACCTTTGTTATCCCGAACCATAATGATTATATCTTCTCTTCCAATCTAGCAACACAAGCAAAAATGCCGTCATCACTACTTTCCCCTCTAGTGTTGATGTTGTGAGAAACTACTATGTTGAAGTGGTTCCAAATTGTAATGTCCATACTCTTTTAGGATATTTATAACCCTTGATCATAATGAACACCCATCCATTCATCTCCATATTCCCATACTTATGTATTAACCCTTCATGTGTGAGAAGTTCGTAAGGTTGATCCTCATTTAAAAGAAAAAAGTAGTTACTTTCAATTTTATAATAGGATTCATCAAAGTGAACAATTTAAGTAATATTAACTATCTAAGTGCAGCATCCTCAAAAGATCATGACCCATCCATATGTATTTTATTGATTTTTATAGTTAGAGTTTATCTTGAATATCTTACATAAATATAATTAGTAAAACTTAGTGAGCAACTACCAACAATGAAGAACATAATATAATCCCTTGTCATCTCATTTTGTTTATAAAGTGAGCTCACTAGATCCATTGTGTGAGGTCATGTTTATTTATTTACATTATCATTATTCTTTACATACTCTCTTATAAAACACAATCTTAATTCTTTTGATTTAAACTAAGCATAAGCACTTGACTTGGACTTTTAGTTATGACCACTATGTCCCTCGTTGATATTATTGTATTGCATAAATTCTTGGAGGGAAAACTTTCTTAATTTTCTCTATAAATCTATTGTCCCAATATTCTAATACTCCCCAATACTCTATTTTCAAACTAGTTTTATGATTCTACAGTTTAACTCCAACTTATTGAAAATCCATGGCTAAATTTTTCCATAAAATTTAAATGTTGATTACAAATGGAACATAGGAAAAATTGGTATTACTATATTATAAATTAAAATTATAAGTTAATAAATTATAGAAATTACCTTAACTTTATCAAATATTCTCTTCTTGAATGACTACAAACCCTTATTATGCTAGTTAAAAAAAGACATTAGTACCAATACTAGGTCTCTTACAAAAACACCAAAATAAAACTCCAATAGTATGGATTATCATATATTATACAACACATTAATATCATTAATCTCAATATGTACCCTTATACTTGGTGCAAAATTTAAATATCTACACAAGTTCTATGATACCTATGTCTCACAAGAACTCCCTGATCATTAAAAAAATATTATTATTTTTATGGTGAAATTGATTGTTGACCTCACTTTTGGAGTGAGGATTCAATTTTCCCATCTTAGATCTAGGAGTCCTCTAGATACTAGATTCTCTTTAGTCATAGGACACTTTAAGTGACTAAGTGAATACTTAACCCAAGCTTAGAAGACTTAGGAGGGGTTGCTTTAGGCTTAAGAAATGCCTTAGGACTAAGGATACCTACCCTACCTATGGCCGAACCCATGACTTGCACTTACCTTAATTCCAAGATCAACTTCAAATCAATGAAAAACCAAGCCTCAAATTCAATCAAATCAATACTAATTGAATCTTAATTCATATTCAAATCCCAAACCAAATGATTGAAACCCATGATCTAAATCTACCTAAGCCCATGATTCTATCCTATGGACTTAGCCAAAACCTCATTCAATCAAACCAAGCATAATTGATCTTCTCAAATCATTCAATCATCATTCTAAACTATACCCAAAACTACAATCAAAACCAATCCAACTAAGATTAACTCAACTAACTCAAGCTTACTTATTTGGACCCAAAATGTCCGTGTGAGCCAAAATCCAATTAAACCCAATTACAACCAAAGCCATATTTAATCATCAAACTCAACTATGTTGACCTATTTTGAGGTTAATATTATCCATAATCATAGAAATTAGGAGCTTTAATCTTAGATTAGGAGCTTCTTTATTGTACTCTTAAGACAATGCCCTTAGTGACTAAGTGAACAAATCAAAATTAATAACAAATTAAATTAAATATAAATCTAATATATATTTTAAACTAAAATCAAAGTGAAAATCAAAACTAAACTCAAGTTGATTGAATTGATTAATATAAAATCATTTCAAATACTTCATTAAATATACTTAAGGCTTAAATAAATTTCAAGATGATTAATCAACCATTTAACTCACTTTAAAAAAATGAGTCAAACTATGTTTAAATCAAAGTAAATTCAGAATAAATCAATTTAATGGATTTTAAATACTTTGAATGATCAATCAAACTTAATTAAAACATAATGTTGACTCAAATAAATTAATAGGAATTGATCGAATCAATCTAAACAAGCTTGAATTAAATTGGGTTTACTTAAGTTTTTAATCTAAAGTAAACTCAAATGGAGTCATGCCAACCCAAATACTCTTTAAACCTTTATTAAACATAAAGAAATTTCTTTAAATGAGAATGGGAGGATCTAAAGAAAGAAAATAGAGATATGAAAGAGAGAGAGAGAGAGAGAGAGAGAGAGAGAGAGAGAGAGAGAGAGAGCGCGGGGAGAGAGAGAGAGAGAGAGAGAGAGAGAGAGAGAAATCAAAGATATTGCCAAAAAAAATATAAAATCCCCTCATGCATCTCCCCATTCCTCACTTAGCTGGCTCTAAAGCGGTCTGTAGTAAATAGACCACAAAACTTTTGACAAAATCCGGCCAACCACCACACCTCCAATAACCATTAATGGTGATTTTTACCACCACCACCACCATTAGAAGAGAAGAAGAAAGCTTCTGGTTCTAGCATTGGTTATCCTTTATAAGCTCCACTGAACAAAATCAATCTATTCCTCACTTTTTTTCCACACAAAATCATAAAATCAGATGAGATTCTAGCGAAGAGGTGCGACTGTTGGTGTTCTCAATGATTGGAGAGGAGGCAAGTGGTTGTCTTCATCCTAGAGCTTTAAATCTCATTCAGACGGTCAATCAATTTACGACATTAGCTCCGATGAGATAATTAAAAACTATAGCCAACCATTAGATTTTTTTTTTTGATAAAGGAGGGTCGATTCTAGGAATTTCCCCATTAGAACCCTTCCAATTTTATTATTTTGACCCTCGATGAGAATTGAAAGGTTTTCTGAGAATGAAAAATTGCCCATTTTGGAATTGCCTCCTATCCAGTTTTCTGCCTTTGAGGGGAGAAGGCTCGACAACCATCCGATCCTCCTTAAATAGGATGACGACTGAGATTAGAAGGAATCTGGCTTTGATTTCGTCCACTAGATCGTGATATTTGATCCGATTGATCGGATGGTCCGATCATGCCTTCCGCCTTCATGCTAAAAAGTCGCATCACGTGGCCCAATCAGGCATCAACACGTGAAAGGCGGGGTCCAGTCAACCCCATGTGGCGCTGACCGGTTAAATATAAAATTCCAGCACTTCTGGATTTAAAAAAATACTTAAAATTGCTTGAAACTTTAAACATTCATAAAAAATAAAATACTTATTTAAAAATTATAAATACGGGCTCGTTGGATTCATATTTTTTGAGAAGAATCTATTAAACTACAAATCTCCAAATCATATTGGGTATTTTTGAGTTTAATTGAAAATAATCAAACCTTAATTAGACCAAAAATATTAATCAAATTAATTTAAAATTTTTATGGATTGAAATTGAGGTTAAAATACATATACGATAAAAATGTCAAATCAAAATGATGAATGTATTAGGAGGTATTGAATTTCAAAGTTCAAATGCCTAATTTCATGAAATAATTGATTTAAAAATCTAGAAAATTAGAAAAATCATCAAAATGGTTTAAACCACTCTAATTAACAAACAAATAACCTAATTCAAATCAAACTTTACTCAACTTGATAAAAAAAGACTAATCAACCCATGTTTAAATCTTAATTAAGCCAATCAAACAAATTAAATTAATCAAATAAATTAAATTAAAATAATTAACAGATAAATTAAATACACTCTAAACAAATTAAACATAATTGATCAAATCAAATCAAATCAAATCATAATTGATTTAGTTATGCAATCAAATTAAAATTCATTTAAAGAAACTTAATCTACATAAACTATGACAATCAAATGCTTAATCAAATGAAACCTAAGTTACAATGAATCAATCTATACGAAGTAATCATTAATCAAGCTTCTATTAGCTAATCAAATCACTATGAACATCAAATCATATCCAACTAAGCCATTAATCAAAGCAAAAAACTCAATTTGGTTAATCAAAATGACAAAGAATTATAACTAAACTTTAATTTGATTAATCATCTAAATTAAAATTTAAAAAAAATAAAATAAAACAAGCCAACTTTAAACTATCCAATCATTAATTAGCTATATGAAGCAAACCAATATAATTAAATCCTTAAACATTGAATCTCAATCATATGAAATCACTTAAATTCAATAAAAAATAAAACTAAATTGAGCCTAATTAATCATCAAACCCTAAATCAAATAGATCACATCTCATAATCAAATAAAATCAAATTAAACTAAAGAAAATCTTAATCAATTCAATATAGAATCATATTATTCAATTCAATTTTTGAATTAATTAATCATTAAACATACAAAGTTTTATAATCAAATTAAAATTAACTATCATCTAAAATCATTAACCAAATTCTAATAAATGAATCAAACGAGACTCTAAATGCAAACAATCAAATTTAATTGAGTTCAAAATAAGCATTTAATTCACTTAACCTAAACAAATTCATAAATTAATAAAACTTAACAAATTAAATTAATTAAGTCAAATCAAAAGAATAAATTAAATAATCCTCAAACTAAAACTAATATATACATAAAATCACCAAATTCAATAAACCAAATGATCAAACTCTTAATTAGAATCCAAATAAGAAGTTGCTTTGAACCTTAATCAAATAAGAAGTTAATTAAACTAAAATATTTTAGCAAAATCAAATCAATCTTAAAATGAAAATGAAGTCATTAAATTTAAATAACATTGAAATAATTTAATCAATATCATATAAATTAAAATCTTAAATTGAAACCCAAGAAAAAAGAATTAAATATTAATTCAAAGGATATTGAATTATCAAAATTTAATTAAATCAAAACATCTAATCAAAAATTAATCAATCAAAATACATGAAGTTAAACAAACTTAAACTTTAAAATATAAATCAAATCAAACAAACATTAATCAAATCAAATCAAATCAATTTAGTTAAACCATTTACATAAATTCAAATGGGCTAATTAAGATACTTAGGTTTTAGTTCTAATTCTTAGAATAAACTTTCATCTCCGAGATGAAAATTTCATTCTATTAGATTAGGATGTTGAATGAAATGGATTTTATTCTAAGCGAATTTATTTTATTTTCATTCTTTAAGATCTAAATTCAACTTAAACATAAAAATGAACTTAAAATTGAAACTAAAAAAAAACAATTATTTAAATCAAAACCTTCCAATGGTATAAATAAATGAATTCTAAATTCAAATCAAACTTAAAATGAAACAAAACCTATAATAGACTTGCCACACAAACCTTCTTTTCACACACTAGAATGCTAGGTCACCAACCCTAGAATTAGGTTAGGTCGATGTGTTGAGTGTGATGTGATGCATTTTTTTATTTTATGGTATACTGCTTTTGTTTTAGATGGCTAAGATTGTTTGCTTACTAGTCTGGATGTTAGGGTATTCTTTTTGGGCTAATGCTATTTTCTGTAAGGGGCTATGCCTAAAAGGGACCGTTGTAATAAAAAATAAAATAAATACTATTTCCTTGCGTGATGTTATTTAAGTCCTTAAATATAATGTCACATGTGGGCTTGTTTACCTATATGGTGCTAAGCCCAAATTATAAATATAACTTCTTGAGTTTGTATGTATGTTCAACTAACATTTATTTTACAAGTGTAGTTAGATTTACTTTTTCATATAAAATATAAGTTTACAATAAGAATTAGGATTAGTGTTATGGGGTTTAGAATGAGTAGTGGCCATAAGTCGTGCCCAATGATTCCTTGGAGCAAATCAAATCAAAGAAGAAGGAAGAAAGAAGAAATAAAGAATTGAAGACCCCCATAGCATGTATTCAATTTCAATTGTAATTATTTTTTTATATTCTGGGTTGTATAAGGGTAGAGCTCGACTACCCATTTTTTCTCTTTTTCGGGGTGTACGATAGTACCCGGCCGCACCGGCCTCTTATTCATTCATGGTAGTTTATAAAAGTGATTGGTGATATGTTTAGTTTGCGCATTAGAAATAACATATTTTTCTATAGTTTTTTAATATTTGATGTTTGAATGTGTGACCCAGCGTAGCTTAGGATAAAATTAATTTTTCTACCCAATTAACGCAATTAAATTTTAAAACAACTTTCAACCTCATCATAAAGCCTAGGTTGCAATCAAGATAATTAAAAGATTTAGCAACCCCTTAGCTGTATGTTGTATGTCTCACATCATGTATATCATTTTCCTTCTTCTTTGAATATGGGGGATCTCCATCCTTGCACGATAGGGGAATGCTTAACCTGTGAGGGAATCCCTTGTGGTGGAGAACACCTCCTTTTCAATGATTTAGCAAATAACACTATTTTATCATGCATTTAGGCATAAAAATCTCACGCCTTTGTCCAAATGAATGTATCAAAATGAAATATAATTTATAAAATTTTGTATTTTAGAATAAGTCATATGTTCATATCACTCTGCTCTAGTCTCTTAGGGAGTGTGTTTAGGACTTTAGTTTATTTCCAATTAAATAATAGCCCAACTATCTTGCACTTTCATAAGACTTGCCTAAATGAATTTAAATCATAGGTGGTGTTTGTTGGAGGCCACTTTAGGAGATTGTAAGTCCAAGTCGAATTTCCTCTTTCTTGTGGAGATTAACCCTTATGTCCCCTTTTCGCTTAGATTTAGGTCATGCTCTAATTTGTATTAAGCTCCCAAGATTTAGGATCTGAGTTTGCTAGTTTTCTTCGGGCTACAAGCATAAATCCTCACCTCTTAGACATTTACATAATCTTGTGCTGATGGATCATAAGCCCTTCAATCTAAAATTTCAACTCAAATAAAATAAATCTTTTCACTTGGAAATATATAAAGCCTCATCATATGATATGCTAGAATGCTCACTAGGCTTCTTAGTATCATGAGCATTTTCTACTTATTTTCTTTTGGCTTCCAAAATAAGTCTTTCCAATGGAACAATCCTACTTGATTTTTTCCAAAATGGCTAATCAATTGATAGTCTTAACCTTGAAATCTTTGGAGGCAATAATTGCCTACTTTAATCGAGAGTGTTCTTAAAAAATTTCATTTTTTATGATGTAATTAACTATGGAGGTTTGCCTCCATAGGAAACTTAGGAATCCTACTTAAAATAAACCCAACTTTACTTTTTCATATAAAGTAGGGGAATAATCTCTAAGATTTACTAAGACATGCCTTGAGTCCTTATGATTAGGTCCATTGGGTGATGTCTCTATATTTCGAGATAGTATATCATACCTTAATGTCACCATTACTTCAATAAGTACCTCCTAAGATCATGTGGCCCCACATCCAAAAAAAAAATGCCATATTGATTGTCACCAAATTTTCAAAAAAAGTTAATTATTATAACAAAATATTGACTAAGTGGAGAATAAACTTACATAGAAATAAGTCAAATTCCATCTAAATGTGAATCCTTTTATTTATAACTATGAAATGATTGTAAGCACAATTTTATTATCAATGCACTCACTCACTTGTGAATCTACATGGATTGATGTAGAGAGGGAATCCGTTTCTCTATTAGATTCCAAACTACTAGATCCATCTATAAATACAACTTTTTTAGCTCACCATGTGTTATATTGATCATTGTTAATTTTATTAGGGGCGGAACCAATTTATTTTTGAGGGTGGACAAGTTTATTATATAAATAATTTTATATTAAAATTTAAATTGAATAATAGATAATTTAAAATAAAATTTTATATTTTATTTTGATCAATAACTTAAAAATTGATTGCAATCTTTTCATCCTATTTTATATTTGTTTATAATGTTGTATAATAACTTCAATATGAATCAAATTAGATATTTATTTTTCTCAATATAAGATATAAAATAGTCATTAAGTTAGCCTGCTTCAAAAAATTATATATTTTGTTAGTGTTACATTATGATAATATTTATTAATCATCACTATTTTTAAATTGTTTCATAAAACTAAAATAATATTAAAATTTTAAAATATATTAAATATATCTAGAAATATTTATATGTGAAAAAAAAATAAAATACACTATCACTAATTGTCATAAAAAGTTATAATTCATTATTATCTATTATCCTTTAAGACATATTATAATTGTGTGGATATCAAAATTTAATTAAGGTAAATTTTAAATTCTTTTCTTAATTTTAAGATAAAATATAATATAAAATTATATAAGCATTCATATATTATACTCTTATTAAATTAAATTTATAAATTTATCAAATTTTGGCTAAAACATTTTAACTTAGATTTTTTAAATATTTTATTATTTTAATTGAATGTTTTAGAAAAATTATTTTTAACTTTTAAATTTTTAAAAAACTATGAGATCTAATTAATCTTAGATTTTGCCTTGATCTTCTCATCAATGAGAAAATTGTAGGCCAAATACAAGGGCTCTAAATTTTATAATTTTTAAAGAACAAGGAGAAAAATTAAAAAATAGAGATTTAGCACCCTTTAAACTGCATGGAGAGAGAGAGAGAGAGAGAGAGAGAGAGAGAGAGACAGGTCACGAAGCAGGCGAGAGAGAGTGCAGGACTACGATGATGCATGTAATGTGGAAATTGTGAAGATGGAAAATACAGTTTTTTTTTTTTTTTGTGAGCTTACCAGATATAATTATATAAAAAAATTTTAGGCAATTTCCCACCTTTAGAACTGTGTAAGTCCGCCCGTGATTATTACATAATGTATATTATTTTGTAATTAAAAAAATATCTTGTTCTGTTAATTAATATATAGGAGTATTAAAATTGTGTTAGTGGTATGAATATTAAAAGTATTACTTATTTCATAAATAACATTAAAATTATATTTAAAATATAATGAGTTGAGTTGTATTAAATAAAAAAAAAAAATGATATGAACTTTTTAGGTAAATTTGATAAGTATAAGAGACTTCTTCAAATATATATATATATATATATATATATATATATATATA
Organism: Cymbidium sinense; assembly: GCA_021442155.1. Taxonomy (NCBI): domain Eukaryota; kingdom Viridiplantae; phylum Streptophyta; class Magnoliopsida; order Asparagales; family Orchidaceae; genus Cymbidium; species Cymbidium sinense. Next base: position 190,514 of record JAKCPB010001071.1, read on the forward strand.
TATATATAATATACTCTTTATTACAATATAATAAATTTAAAATTATTATTTAAAAAAACTGCCACTGTTAATATAAATAAAATCATGTTATTATTTATATATATATATTATTTACCATTTTATTTTCATGTTTCAAGGAGAAAATTTTCTTACGATCATAAAGTTAAAATTTTTTTTTTATGAGTTTCATCAAATTTAATGTCAAAAAATCGTTACCACAAATTGTCAGGAAGTATTAAGCAATAAACTACTATTCAGAAGGGACAAATATCCTACAAGGATTGCAATTAGAAATTTTACGAGCATTTCCCAATTAAAAAAATGAAAGTTTTATTATCAGAGAATAAAATTTTCATTTCGAAATGTGTGATATAATAAAAAATTACTTATTGAAAGAAATCACAGTGCCATTGGCCATTAATATAAGAACGAAGAGAAGAAGTTGTTTAACTTTTCTTATTATAAAAAAATAATTATTATATATATTTATATGAAAACTCACTTTCAGGATAAAAAAAAATAATGTTTTTTTTGGAAAAGACTATTTTTCCCACTTGTGACAGATGTACAAGAACGCTCTCGTAAATCATATTATTCATTTTTTTCTTTTACAAAAATCGTTTACCTTTCAGGATTCATAATAATAATCTATATTCTTACGTTCTTATTCTATCACTTATAAAATCGTGATATGTCGGGCTTGCATGGTTAAGAACGAGGAGAGGGGAGACTGGAGAGGCGGCATATAAAGCCGGTGGTGCACAGGACATGATTGTATTGGTCTTCGCAGACACAGGTTCCTCACCCGCTCACGGTCTCCTGCATCTACATTAAAAGGCAATTTTTAAAGTAAGTATGATTTTAAACAAAATTAATAAATTAAATATTAAAAAATTTAGAAATAGATATCATTGTAATCAATTATCACATCAACTGAATTTATGGTAGAAACAATGCCCGCGACTAAAGCGCTGAGCTCCAGTTGGCGACTAATATAGCCTATTAGATAATTTTTTTTTTCAATTGCTACACCAAGTCATTAAGCATATCAAATCAATGTGAATTAATATCAAGCATATTAAAGTCATTAAGGATATGTACAATAGAGATATTACATCAAGGATTGGCTTTAAGCCCTTATCTTTTTTGCTTTAGATATAGATGTTCTTATTAGCTTTTAGCCCTTATCTTGAATTATGGAGGTCAACCTTAGAGTCTAAAGGTTTTCATTTAAGTAGATCTAAAACTAAATATATAGATTGTAATTTAAGTTATAGTGTTAGTAATATAACATTAGGTGAGAGATTCGATGAGTCATTAAAGAGAAAAGAATTTAAGTTGTACAAGTCATTACAAAAAGAGTGAATGATTTAGATATTTAGGCTCTAAGGTTACATAGATAGTAAAAGAGAAATGGACGATCCAAAAAATAAAATAAAACATACAAAAATCAATATATTACGCACACTATCCTAAATAGCTAATCGCCTCAGGTGCCTATATGGAATCGCACACCCTGTGTGATTAGTGCCGCGACGCGCACGTGATGCGGGCCCCTCCAATACAAGATCTTGTAAGCTGCACGATAGTCATGACGGAAGAAGAAAGGTGACTCATACGCTGCCCTGGTATGTAGAAGGACCGATATGTAGATGGTCCCAGACACCCGCCCATGCTATGGGACATCCTCTAGCCATCCATCGCCAATATGCACCGTAACCTCAAGTTTTTGCATATACCTATTCTATATCTCCCGTAACTCTCATCATACTGGTAGGAGCGAAAAGATGTCCCAGTCACCAAGATGTGCTCAATCAAAAAAATAGCATGTGAAATTAGCCTCAACTAGGTATGTAACATATTGAATTTAAC